>CAEFZX010022730.1:0-53412 GCA_903066825.1 Alfaro cultratus | reverse complement strand
GATATTTGTGGCCGTGATGGCGATTTAAAAATAAGAGTTTTTGTGAAATTGGCTCTGTTTCTCACACTCTAAGTCACATGATCTTAGAGGGTGAGGATTTTTCACTGAATATTTTTGTTATGTTTTTGCATATTATGTGAGCCTGGTAAGTTCAAATCCCACCAGAAGTAATAGCAATCATGCCGGGAATTTTCTGCACGTTTTGATACCACATTTTTGTATGGGCATGCACCGGTTCGGGCTGCATTAACGGTCACGGAAGAAGAATATATAATAATAATAATAATAAAGAGACCTTATTGGGTGTAGAGTAATAGTTCTGCCATTGCATTGCATGGCAGGCCCTAATTACATAGAGAGGGAAAGGGTCTTGTTTCAGTTGGGGGATTTAATCTAGATGTGAACAAAAGCAATATTTTGAGTTGCTTTTATCCATCATGAGAATGTTTTCATTACAATCACGGCTTGGATGGTACGCTATAATCTGAGCTGTCATTGACATAAAGCTGTGAATAGTAAATAATGCAGTCTGAATGAAGACTTGGGCGAACAATGAAGCAAAGGGAACCAAGGAAGCTATTATTGACGTGTATCTGATGTCAGTAAAAATACATATGAGACCTAATATTGAAAAATTAGAGCATCTTACTGAAAGATATTCACAAAATCACTAAAATCAAAACTATGAGACACAAATAGGGGCATTTCTGGCCTTCTTTCTGCTGTATTTCCTAATTTATCTAAATATAAGTGTTAGAAATTACAACTAAAACGCTTCAAAGTCACAAAAAAGGAAATGTGTCGAGTTAATCATCTTCCGCTGCCTTTAGGAGACATTGCTACCAAACAGTCAACCATTTTAAGGTTATTTATCTACATAATAGGGATCCGAAGGTGACAAACTAGGCTACCTGTCTTGAAGACCTCGTATCGAACTGAGAATCCCGCTCCGTGGGTTTCGTAGTCGGAGACGAACTTGATGAGGAGCTGGTCGCCGCTGGAGATGATCGGCGACGGCGCGATTTTCCCGCAGAACTTCCCCACCATGGACGAAGCCTCGTCTACGCCGCCGTTGTAGACTTCCAGATAGTCATACCTTTAGCAGGAAAAAAGATATTTCAATTGAAATATAGACATGATACAAAACATTTCACACCTCCAGAAAAACACAGATATAGATCAATACTGATCAGGTTTTTAAAATATGTTGAAGACAAACAATCTTAAAAGCTTTTTGCATATATTTAAACATAAAGACTTTAATGTAGAGCTGGACAAAATGGCTGAAAAATATATTATAATAAAAGGATTACATATCAATCGATATCGACAGTTATTCATTCGCTTTTTTGTTTTAAATAACTGAAATAATTCTTGTTTTATCCACAGTTTTCACTTCACGCCGTTTATTATTTGTTTTATTTTTAAGCAGCTTTGAGGCACAGTGGAAAAAAACTGCTGCACCGGGACTTTCCCTACAAGTCGTTGCTAGGCAACCAGAAGTCACTCAGCAGGCCGTTGCTAGGTAACCACAGGCCGAGTGAGTGAGTCAATGCCACCAGCTTAGCTTAAAAGCTGTGAGAGGTTGAGCGGCTAGTGTGTCTGTCACGATACATACTGGAGTTTATTTATTGTCCAGTTTGGCATCAATGATAAAAAAAAGAAAACCATTTCTGTTGATAATTCCCTTGTAAAATAAAAACTTAAAACTATCATTAAGCAAAGTAGTTTCTTTTCTATACACACCCCGTTCACAGAAAAAAGAAAAACAATTGGCTGTGTGTGTGTGGATGTCTCTGCTCCACACACACCGATAAGAAAATATCAGCTCTTGCTCAAGTGAGTAAATGAAAAGCATATTAGAAAGATAACAGTATTAACCGAGTTGGAGGGGATGAGAGAGAGAACATGAAGTTCCTCTTTCTCAAAGCGAGGAAGGAAGAACAAGGCAGCGATATCAGCAATGTGAAGAAAATTATTCCCACCGTGAAGTTTTATCTCTTTGCTGTCTGTGACTGGACCTACTACCACCTTTACCAACAATGCTGTTTCTTTTTCAGCATGTATCTCACGTTTAAAGGAAATTCTCCGCAATACCTGGTCATAAGATAATATTACCGCCTTGTTTGTTGTCGTTTGTTCACATTTTTCAGCCAGAATGTGTTTTTACTAGATTTAAATCACCTAAAATACGATTTTAAAACCTCAAATAAATGTCAAAATATATATCCCAAAAGTAAATACTAGAAAAATGCAGTGATTGTATGTTTGGTAGCCTTAGGCTTTGAAAGATGTTTCTTAAAATAAAAAGTTAAAAGTATTGTCAAGCTTCTTGATATCGGATAAATTTCTGATAAAAATGAATTAAACCAGTATCAGTTTTCAGCTCAAGTGGGAAACTTTCTCTAAAGGCTAACCACTATCATGCTACAAGTTAACACCAGTCAAGCTAACAGCTAGTTCTTATTAAATTTGTAATCCGTGTAACCAGGTAACCACCACTCAAAGTCAAGGTAACTGCCAATTAGAGTCAAACTAAGTAGCAATAAGAATGAGGCTAACAGCTAATCAGAGCTAAAGAAAAAACAGCTACTGAATGTCAAGCTAACAGCTGATCAAAATAAAAATGACAGCTAATCACAATAAAGCTAAAAACTAATTCAACAATTAATGTCACTCAGTTTTTCAGCATAAAGTTAGCAGTTATTCATTCTCAAGCTAAGTCCATCTTACTTAAGTTAAAAGCTAAACAAGGCTAGATAGCAATTAACTAACAATTAATCATAGTCAGTCTAGCTTTTAATCAAGCAAATCTCTAGTTAGAAAACATGCTAACAGCTACCCAGTCAAGCTAACAGCTAATCAGTATCAAGGTAACAGTTTATCATTGTTAAGCTTGGAGTGACGATATCAGCCAATCATAGTTAAGCCAACAGTTATTGGTTTGTAGCTAAAGAACAACAAACATCAGAAGTACTGTCAATCCCTCTGGCACCTGTAGCACAGATTAGATGCATTTTGCTAAAAGAGAGGGAAGCTAAAAGCTAATTCTAGCCAAGCTAATCAGGAATGAGCTAAAAGTCCATCAAAGTCAAGCAAAGAGCTTATCATACTTAGCTAATTAGAGTCATGCTAACAGCTATAACTGAAATAATTGTAAATGACAGTCAAGCTAACAGGTAGACATAATGAAATTCATAGCTAATAATCCCAAAGCTAATGGCTAATTAGTGTCAAGCTGAAAAGGAAAACACATTAGGAGCAACGTGATGTCCAGTGGCATCTGCAACCCAGACTGGTTCCATTACGCTAAAGTGGGAGCGATAACTGGATTCCAGATGATCAGATAATGTTATCAAAAGCATTAACACTGCTAAAAAAGCAACTAAGACAGAGAAAAATAAAATCAAGATTACCACTGATCAGCATTAAGCTATAAATCCACAATGTAACGACAGACCAGAAAATATCCAGCAAACTTTTTACCTACAGAGTTATGAATAAATTATGCATTTCCATCAGTTTAAGTCATAATCTCTGCGTAAAGTCAAACACAAGTCCTTCAAGATTGGAGAATGTAGAGCAGTAAAACAAAAATGTTGACTTTTTAAAGAAAAATATTTAAAGCCAGAAAAACTGCCACATGATTTCCTTCAACATCAATAATACAAACATGTTAACGGACAACAGACATAATAACAAGGTTTACTGGTTATTGAACTCCATGTTACAATAGAGCTACAAATTGTAAATAATAATAAAGGTGAAATTCTTCAAAATGGTACAAAATAAACCAAGAATTCACTGATTTATTATAAGAAATCAGAAATGAAAGCTGAAATGTGTAACAGCAGAAGCTGCCTCACACTTTGCTGAGAATCCCCAGCAGCTTTGGGGTCTCCCTTTTAAGACCGAGTTTGACCTTTGACCTCTTTGACTAGAAGCAGGGTAGAATATCAAAATATTTCCTCAGTTTGAAGGTCTCAGGCTCTCCGGTAAAAATCTGGAGAATTAAAGGAATGTGTGACTAATGAGACCAATTTCTGAGGAAACACCAAATCTGGAACCAGTCAATAGCTAATTTATTATTTTTATGTTACACAAAAACTTGAGCTACTTTCAGGAAAAAAAATCCTTCATTTTATACCAAAATGGTGTGAAAAGAGCAAGTATTTTCTTTCCAACTCCATTAGAAAATTATTAGCTAGATATGGTAAAAAACATGTGACGTGTCTAAATGTGAATACTGCTTGTATACTGGGATCACAGTTTCACTGTGATGTCACAGTTTGTTTTTATTTATCTATTTTTATTCAATTGAAAGTATCAACTCACCATATGAGAAGGAGATTTTTAATGCTCGAAAAGTAGGTAATTCTGTCAGCTTCGCTTTCAGTTTCTAGCATCATGCATTCTGAGGTGAGTAAAATGTCTACATCAAAGGGAAAAAGAGGGAAAAAATTTAATCCCATAAATGTTTTAATCTAAAGTTTTTCTTTATAATTTTTATTTTCAGTTATTAAATCTTTTTTATGTAATTTCTGGGCTCTTCAGGCAGAAAACTGGAAACTTTCTGACAAGAAAAAGACCAAAGGAACAAAACACTGTTTGGTTAATATAAAATATTGTATATATTCTTATAATGAAAAGGGGGAATTGTGCTGAAAAATAGTGCTATCTGGTAATAAGCTCATAATATGTCATCTGATAATAAACGTTTTAGATAAACTCACGGTCATCTAAAATCAGATAGAATGATGCAGCATTTATGCTGAATGAATGTAATAATTATTAACTAGCAAATGCAAAGCTTCATAATTAATTGTTCACGTTTCTATTATTCATTTATTTTGGATATTTAAAACATCTTCCGGTTCAGTGTTAAATATTCATTAGAATTTAAAGTTTATTAGTCTTTAATTATGTGTTTTTATGCCATTGCTACCAGTATTTTACTTTAAAATGGTCTCAAAACAATATTATTGTTTATCGCAATAATTTCTGGGGCAATTTATCGTCCAGTAAAATCTGTTATTGTGACAGACCTACTGCCCAACAATGCAAGAACACATTCGCAAAGATCAATAAACTTTCAATCCAAAGGGTCATTTAACACTGGACCTGAAAGACATTTTAAATATTCAAAGTAAATAAAATTAATTATGACGTCTCAGTTGAGACCAAACTGAAGACTTTTGTCGTCCAGTTTTTGGTAGAAAGTTATTGAGACATTTAGTTTGTTTAAGTTTATCACATGATTAATTGATTTATAGTGGCAAGTTATTTATTTATGAGTAAAGTATCAAACAGAGTTAAGTTTAAACCTGTAAACCAGTGTCTGTTAGGCAGCTCAGGCCATAGACATGTAAAAGTGGGTAAACTTGCGCCGCAGGAGAAAGAAATCGGCTCATTTTCTGCTTCTGCGTTTGGTTCCTGTTGTGTCTGCTTTAAACCCCCCGGTGAGAAATGGATTTACACGCTCAGCTGTAAAGCGTTAGCGTCGACGGCCATGTTTAGGCGATTTCATTCATAGCTTCCAGACTTCTCATCCCTCTCCTCCAGCTCCTCGTAAAGTACGACCGGTAAGGAGGGAGAGGCGTGATCAGCTGCATGCAGATGGCTGCACTCACTCAGTCAGGCGGTGTTTACACAGACAGGCCGTTTAATGAAGTGGCTCTGTCTCTTCACTCTCTAGTTAAGAAGAGGCTTTCAGTCCGCAGCCCATCACATCTCCCCATTAACCACAGAGGCTGTTCATGCCCTGCAAAGGCAGCTGTCCGTAGAAAATGCCTTGCTCAAGGGGGGAACATTCATCCTTCCATCTGGAAGCCCAGGGCAGTTGCTTAAATTAACATTTTGTGCTATTTACTAGCTTCTCTTCCTCACAGAGAGCAACAGACGTAATCTGGACATCATAAAGTTGTCATGAATGCCGCTAACACTAGAAGATGTTTAAAATTCAATAATTAAGTAGAAATTTAGTTTAAACTCCAGGCAGTATAATCAATTTTAGCTCTGATAAAGAAGTTTACCCTAAAACAACTCAATGTAACCAGTAGCTAATTGATTAAGCTAACAGCTAATCATATTCAAGTTAGCTGCTGAGTCAAGCTACCAACGGATCACGTTCAATTCAAATTCAAAAATACTTTATCGAGAAAAAAGGGAAATCAAAGCAAGTCAAAAGGAAAATATTCAGGCTAATAACTAGTCTGAGGAAAACTAACTAGTTTAGATTCAAGCTAAAAGCTAGAAACTCAAGCTAAACCCAAACTAGAGACAAGCTAACAGCTAATTACACTCAAGATAAGATCTATTCAGACTCAAGCAAACAGTTAAAAGCTAATTGCTCTCAAGCAAACATCTAAACAGTCAAGCTAATCTGTAATTAGAGACAAACTGATCAATCAACTTTACTTGTATATTAAAAAACCACATTACTGCAACAAGGCAGTTCAAATGCTTAACCACTAATTAGAGACAAGCTAAAAGCTAATTAGACTCAAGCTAAGCTCCACTCCAACTCAAGCTAACTGCTGAACTGTTAAGATAATCCCTAATTAGACACAAATTAACAGCTAAGATATACTCATACTCAAGCTAACCCCTAATTAAATACAGGCTAACAACTAATTGGACTCAAACTAACAGTTAAACAGTTAAGTTAACCTCTAGTTAGATTAAAGCTACCAGCTAATCTGAGTCAAGATAACAACTAATCTTAAGTGAGATTAATCATTTTCCACCAATTACTTGTACTCAAACTACCAACTGAAGCTAACAACAGGTTGAATTGTTCAACTGAGCTTCAGAGTTTCACTCCTGGATAACTCGGTAACTGGACGTCACTCTGAGAAAAACTGGAGTTTTAGAGTTAAAAAGACTTAATAATGAAAACAATCAGACTAATTTGATTGCAAAGTTTTAGTTTTTACAGCTAAATCTATCCTGAATTTGTGAATTCATCAGATTTCTTTGTACTTATTCCTCCTTTTTACCGAATTACTGCCTGAGTTTCTGTCCCATCAGAAGATTTTGCTTTCCATTTGTGTGGCTTCTTAATTTCCTCCAGCAAGTTAATAAACTTTATCTTCTTGTTTGCTTTTGGTTTCCCCATCTTTAACAATTTACCACAAAACTCTAAAAACATCAGTTATAATTCTCTTTAAACTATGAGAAGTAGGGAAACCAATGCATTATGCTCCAAGACAGTAGAAAATTACCAAAAATAAAAACAGAAAGATTTCAGGTTAGTCAGGGTAAAAGCGAATTATCCCTGGGAGTAGTGAGTAAACTGTCACTAAACACAGCAATGATTCTTACTGCTAAATTTAACGCATCCCACTTTAAATAGATCCGACCCAAATGGAAGCAGGGAGTTTCTTTTCTTCCCACCTCCTTGCCACTTCAGAGTCGCGGGCTGTAAGCGAACACCCTGATCTGCTCGTATATTACAGCTCATTAACATGCCACGCCGTGCTGCGATGCCATCCCCTGCGGCCGGCTTCTTACTGCACATCTGGAAGGCATCGCAGAGGAATTTACGGGCCGGGTTCGGAGACGTTTGCCTCCTGCAGAGCGAAGCCTGGAAGTGATTCACGGTGTCTGCAGAACGGCGGTGCAACACCGGCCCAATTTTTTAATCAATCTGTTTCTTAATGTCAGTAAAAACACAGCCGGCTCTCATCCTTCCTCTTCTTACCAAAAGCTTCAGCAGGACTGAGATTCTGGTGAGAAAAGACGGAACAAATAGAGACAGCGGTTCTGAAAATTCCTGGCCAGAGCCGGCCAAAGCCTTTTTGGGACCCAGGGCAGATTTTAATTTGGGACCTCCAAACTATGTAACCATTTAATATTTGCTTTTGTCACACAATGAAAATTTTTCACCTCCAAATTTTCCCACCAAATTTTGATTCTCCCACAAAATAATTTTTATTTCCAAAAATGTTTGTCATTTTACTTCAAAATTTTAACTTTGTTTCCACAGAATTTTAGTTTTTCACTCCGGACAAGTTGGAATATGGGCTTTGCGTTTCAAGATGGCCGCTCCTCGCACTAACAGTAGTAAGGTGTGGTGGAAACATGTTTATTTTACAAGTTAAATGTGTCAAATTTTGTTTTTAATCACTCTTAAATTTAATGCCTGTAACTTTAAACCCAAAAAATGAAAAGAGGTGTTTGCTTATGAAAATGAAAGCTTAAAATTATGCTTATAAAAGCTTTTGTGAACAATGTTAAAGTGTGTTGTGAGGCTTGGGCAATAAATTGTCTGAGAAGTTATAGGGATGAGCGATAATATTGTTTTGAGAGGATTTTCAAGTTATATAATGCAAAATTCTGGAAGATCAGTAAACTTTTAATTTTAATTTAACACTGGAACTGGATGACATTTTAAATATCCAAAACAAAAACAACAAATAAAATGAATTATAAAGTAAATAAAATTATTCTTAAAAAAACGCCAAACTGAAAACTTTTGTCATCCAGTTTCTGGAGGAAAGAGAAAAACAATACAAATTACTGAGGTGTTTTAATTTGTCGCAGCGTTGCAACGATGTTATCCGTGGCCGCATGTGGGAGTCAGAAGGTAGACAAGCCTTTTGACTCGGCCCTTTCTTCCCTTCTCAATATTTACCCAGAAACAGCCTGCCTTCAGAAACGCTGAGCGATCTGAAAGAGCTGAGAAATGTGGCAGCTCATAAAACCCGCCAACGAGAAGTCTGAGGTCCGTTTGATGCGTGCATTCTTTCGCCGCGGTTTTTTGGTCACATCCTGGCGACTTAAATTAGCGCTCAGAACTTCAAGAGACCTCGATCTAAACGAAGCCCTTTGCACAAACACTCACAGACAAGCAGATTTTATGTTTTTATCTCTGACTCAGTCCGACTCTCTAACCTGAACCCACTTCAACCCACTTTCATCTCAGAGCAAGCGAAGACGCCACAATGCGACTGAGGAGCAGCTTTTCGTTACACAGAAGGCCGCAGCGTTTAGCCGCTGTAAAACACGAGGAGTTTCTGTCAGACGGCAGACAAACGCAGGCCGGAGGGCTGCAGATGGCGCGTTTATGTGTGCTTAGAGTTGGAAATACCCAGCGAAGCCTCCTGCTTTTACACCCTTTTCACACGTCCCCTGTTTTCGACCTAAAATAGCCTCTCGCTAAATGACTCACACGGCTGAGTAATTCATATTCTCTCGCAGATAAACATTGTTTTAGTTGTTTCTCTGCTCGTGTGATGAAGTACTTTTTTTGCAGATTCTGTGAAAGCTGACAAAAATGTATACAAAACATTTCTGTTGTGTTAGCATACATGTGAAAACGAACTGATTTTGGTGAATTTGGAAGATTTGGTGGAAATTTCAGGTGTTTTCACATCACAATGTTAGATTAATCTTTACGTAAAAGGGATAAAAAAACACATTTAATGTAGTTTAGAAGAATGTGTATTTTTGTCTAATTTCTATAGAAAATATCTCAGTATATTTGAATTAAGACTACATTAATTTACAAGTAACTTATTACCAAGCTACAGGATCTTATTTTAGGTAAATATTTCCCTAATATTGATGACAAGTTGTAGTTTCGATAGAAGATTACTTCACTTTTAAGAAAAATGTCTTTTAAGTAAAATAATCAACTTTTTTCATTAATATTAAGAATTGACCTGAAACAAGCTCCTACATCTTGTTAAACTCGACAAAAATGCTTGGTAAGATTTTTTGTTTTTGCAGTAAAGCAAGTCAGTTGGTAAGTTTAAAAAAAAAATAAAATTAAAAATCTAAACATTTGTACAACTGGACCAGAGCCAACCACAAAGAGCTAAAATCTGCAAATATTTGAAACAAAAACATCATTTTAATAGTTAATGCACATGAAAATGTAATGTTATAAATGAAAACAGCTTTTGGACAAACCCAGAAGCTACAAACTTACTTATTTTTGCTTTTGCGGGTTCAACCAATCAACTCTAAAGAAAAAAAAGCCGCTCCGGGATTGGCTGCTTTGCTAATGTTAGCCAGTAGCAGGTCAAGTAGCTTCTCATGCTAAATTTTCTTTCGGGGTACACCAATAAATTGGGCCCGATTTTCGTAATTTTTGGCGATCGGATGAAACTCGCATGAGAAACTGGTCGCATCAAACTTCAGCTAATGTCTAAAAATCAGATTATATCCTCGTTTGCTCTGCAGTTAGAGACCGACAAACCTGCCCACCACGTCACGTCTCCAACCAACTTACTGCTGCTAAACAAAACAATGAATAAAAATGAAAATGATCGGTGGTGGACCAGGAAACTACAGTCGGTGAAACACTGCTGGGAATATTTTAGATATGATCGAACTACGACTGTCCAATGTGTTATATGATTTATGTAAATGTGATGTCATAGTTTTTATTTCAAGAATAATCCTGATAGTGGCTCTCTATTTTGTGGTTATAAAACAACTTTACAACAATAAAATTCAAAAACAAAGAATGCTTGGCATTAAAATACAACATCTGATTTTTGATTCATGCCAAATTTCCTTTCTCTTGCTTACAGCAAAAACTGGGGTAGACTTCTATGAAACTAAGAAATAAAGAATATATCATAACAGAAAAACCCCACAAAAATCCTCTTCAACTTCAAAAATAGCTTCAGGATTCTACATTTTTTATTAGATATGCAATAATAGAAGTACAGAGAGCCACAAAGTGCTGCTTCAAGCACAAGCTTAGAGGATGTGGAAAAATAAAAAGCACAATTCATGCCAGTTTTCACCAAAATATTAGCTAATTCTCTCTTTTTAAATTATAATAGTTATATTAAAAAAACGACAATTATTTCTGTCAATAAAGTGATCATATTCACAGTGAAATGTAATTTTCTAATAGCTCACGCTTTAGAAAAAATGCCACATGATACACTGGAGTAAAAGCTGCAAGTACAAAACATTTTCCTTCCAAGCCGCAGGAAACGCACAGAACCAGCTCCAAACAAATAAACCAGGCCAAGCAGCAGGAGCAAGAACCAACTCATCCTTCACCTTCGAGCCGAGACACAGCAATCCTGCCGGGAAATTAAAACCACGGCAAAAAAACTGCAGAAATTTGTTCCCATTTGAGGAGTCTTAATCCCTAAGACAGACGAGGAAAACGGGAAAACGACGCTTCCACCCCCTGATTTCCTAGACGGTTCAGGGAGCTTGAAGGATGAAATGAGATTTTATGGAGTTAGAAGTGAAATATTATGCTTCCTCTAGCAGGCGAGGATCTATGGGCTATACAAAACATATTCATCACATTTCAACACAAGATTTATAAATCATTAGATTATCCACTGGTTTAAATTGAAAATAAACACTTAGAATTAATATTTAAACCAAAAAACGTTGGGGTCCGAATAGAAAACCAAGAGGAACTCCTGAAATTAAAAGTCTGAATATCACATGAAATCTAGTTCCAGTTGTAATATCGGTAAGGAGCGGTCTAAAGAACAGGTTAATTACATATTTTTCACAAACGCATTCTTAGATAATGAGATTTTAGTCTGATTGGTTCTGTAATTTTTATGTTTTAGGGCCTCTGTCAATTTAAACCCTTGCAATCTGCTGCTGGCCACGCCCCCAACTCAACATTTACACTCACGCATGAAAATGGCTGCAAACAGATGCACAACTATACATCTGTACATCTTTCACAAGCATTAGTAGAGCCTCCTGCACAATCAACAAGAATGCAGCAACTGTTTCTGGATGGTAAGTCAGCATCAAAACACACATCTTTTCCAGCAGCCATTGTACAGCACATACAGCAGTAAAACCAGCTGACCAAATGTGCTGGAGCTCTGCTTTGGTTGCTAGGTAATGGGGTTTGGCTTGGCTGGGGTTGCTACCGCCCGTTGAAGGTGACTTAATTGGGACGTTTTTGAAATGGCTCAGTTTCCAGACACCAAAAATATTAGCTTATTGCCTAAAAAAATGGCTGGATGTTTTTTTTTATTTAGTAGTTGGGCTGATTTTAGAAACAGCAGAAACACACGAGGAAGCACAAAGACGTGACAAATATGAATTTTGCATAATAGGTCCCCTTTAAATCACTGGCAGATTATTTACAACTTGAACTGGTAAAACCAGCGGACCAAAGTGCTGCTAGGTAACGGGGCTGAGCTCAGATTGGGTTGCTAGGTAACGGGGCTGAGCTCAGCTTGGGTTGCTAGATAACGGGGCTGAGTTTAGCTGGGGTTGCTAGGTAACGGGGCTGAGCTCAGATTGGGTTGCTAGGTAACGGGGCTGAGCTCAGATTGGGTTGCTAGGTAACGGGGCTGAGCTCAGCTTGGGTTGCTAGGTAACGGGGCTGAGCTCAGCTTGGGTTGCTAGGTAACGGTAGAGATGCCTGTCAAATAAGGTTTTGAAATGGCTCATTTTCCAGACACTAGAAAACATCAACTTAATGCCAAAAAACAGGTTGGTGTTTTTTATTTAGTGCTTGGACTGTTTTTAGAAGCAGCTGAGATTCTAATGGAAATACAAAAACGTGCAAAAATGTGAATTTTAAAAGCAGAACGTGGTGGAAAACTGTTGGTTTACGACCGATGGTTTTCTTCTTGCTGTACAGATAAATGGCCGACAATCTAATCACTTTAATCGAAAGTGCCACATCCCGACTCAGGCTGGGTAACCCGACGCTCAGGAAAACACAGAAAGCTGTCTGAATCCTGAGCAAAGCAAAAACCTCTCAGGCGGCACCTGAGAGATTTGGGAGGAAAATGGCGCTTTGTCAACAGACACTCAATCCACACCTCTCTGAAGTGAGCTAAGGCCAAAGCAATAAACACAACGTCACTTCCAATACGCCGTGACACGCGCGAGTCTCCGACAATATTCACAGGCAGGCTTAAATGCAGGAGACTTCCTCCCTGAAAACATTTGTTTTTAATTATCCCACTGTGTTCAGGAGCAAACTTTGAAACTCCAGCAGGGAGAATCGCTGACAGACAGACGGACAGAGAGTCGGGTTTGGAGGCTGAGAAACATGAGAAAAATGTAACCGCCCGCTGGTGTTTGGACTTAATGACGAACATTTGGAAAATAAACCTAGTTATATGGAAATGAGCCCATTTGAGGAATTATATTTTCAATCATACAGACATAAACACCCAAATTATTCTTGTTTTCTTTAAGGAATCCCACTTCTGGAGCTCCAAGCTAACAATTTACCATCATAATTGACACGCTGGGAACAGATTTTACAGGAATGGCGTGTGATTGATTTAGGGTTATGAAGCCTATATTCTCACGAGGAAAAAAATATATTCCCGTTATGGTAAAATCTGTTAACACCAACACAGCATTTCTCAAAATGAAGGCGTTCATTTGCAGCTCAGATGTTCTCCGTAGGGACGGTGTTTCAGCAGAGTGACGACTTTCTGTTATCTATCATCCTTATGTGAACCATAAAAAGCGGCAGAACAAATTTCCGTCCAGTTTCTCCCTTCAACACTCATGAAGATGAATGTTTTCATTTCCTCAAAGCCTGATGAGCTCAAGTAATTCAGTAGCCTGATTCATTATTAACTGAAAAGTTGGAATAATAAAGTTTCAATGACATGAAATACTTCAGAGTGCAGAGCGTTAATGGTAGCTGTAGCCCAAAAATGTGTGAATCTGATATAAATCAACTCCATCTTTTGTCTTCATCTTACCTGGGTTCACTGGGACAACTGGTCCACCATGAAAACCCAAACATTCCTCCACCCAGCAATGATCTCCATCTATTCAGATTCCAAGGCCTTTCCAATCGATGTCCAGCTCCCATTGCAGGGTTTCCCCCAGAGCATTATAAGCCTGGCGGGCCACCAGGCTTTATTGTGCCCCCACCAGGCTAAACATTACTTCTTTATTTAAGTCTTTTTAAAATGTTTGCATTTTTTAAGACCTTAGTGTCCAGTTATTAATCTTCCAATCTTTCAATAACATAATTATTAAGTTTTAAGATCGATAAGAGGTGCTGAAATCCATGACTAGTTGAAACTGTTAATGGTTTTTCTCTTCTAAAGAGGGATGAAACGTCTCTTTTCTTCAACCAAAATTGGCTCTTTGTGTATGAAAATAATTTTTCTAGTGTTTCTGCAACACCTTTTGATGTGTTTTGGGTTGTCATGGCTTTTTCCCGACTCTGTGGGAGTAGCAACAAACCAAAAATCAAAGCTGGAACTGACAACAAATGGAAAACAAATGTACAGTTTTAAGTACGTTTCAGTGCTTCTCCATTGGCTTCCCTTAATGAAAGCCCAAAGTGTTGGGTTGACCTCAGAGACGTGGGTCACCAGACTGAGTATATTCCAGCATCTATGCTTTTAATATCTGTTTATGCCTCCTACATGTTTATCCGTCTCATCTTTCCACTGGATCCATGTGAATAATATTCGGTTTCTGCAGCTGGAGGTCAGTCGGTGGCCTTTCTTACCCAGACAGACGTTCTTTCACAAGCTCAGCCACAGAAAGGCTTTATTGTCCGTCTCTGGCTACTGAACAACCGCCGCTCCGCTCCACTGAGGGAAGAGCTTCCTGTCACACATGTAAGGAAGGACAGAGCCTCCCAGGCTGCTCATCCTCCCACAAGGAGGTCGGGACGCAGCTTAACCCGCTGATTGACCTCCGACCCCTCGGTATCCTGACAGTGACCTCATGTTAGGCTGCCATATTGTTTCCATGGAGGATTTGAATGGGAGTTGGATCAAACCGAGTGAAGTTCGGTCACGGTCTTCTGAGATCAGATGTAGGTTGTTAAAACTCATAAAAGAAGATTTCATATTGAGTTCATCAGAACAGGAAATAGATTTTTACCACAAAACCAAAAGAAATGTGGTTTTATTTTTGAACAAGTGTCCATAAGACGGACATAACAGGAACATGAAGGGATCTTCATGAATTTATTATTATTTGGTAAATAATGACACCTTTAATGCAAAGCTCATACTTTTAATGCAAGTTTTAATGCAGCTTTCCATTGCATCAAAATGTCATTATTTGGTGTGGAATAATGGTCAATATAATGGTCTATTATTGACCATTATTTGGTCAATAATGGTCCATAATAATGGTTATTATTGACCATTATATTGACCATTGTCATTATTGACATTATTATAATGTCAATAATGACCAAATAATGTCATCATTTGGTAACGTTATTAACAATTATGGATATTCTTGTGTTTATTATTTGGCCATTGTTTATTAAATAATGTCATAATTTGGTAATTTTATTACTAAATAATTTTATTACCAATAATGTCATTGTCATTATATACCAATCACAATTATTATCACTATTTACTACATAATGGCATTTTGTTATTTGGCAAACAATGACATCTTAATGCCAATTAATGCAAAGTTGACACTTTTAATGTAACTTTTAGAGGAACTTTGCATAAAAAGCGTCATTATTTACCAAATGTCACTTCATGACATCAGCTGTAAACATTCATGAAGACTCCTTCATGCTCAAACAGAGGTTATATCATGTGTTGTGTCAGTCTTATGCACACCCCTTCAAGTAAATGTTACTAAATTTTGTCTCGAGAGGAAATGTATAACGGCTTTTCTATCATAAAGTCTGTGAGACGGTTTCCATTGTGGTCCGAATTCACCTCCAGTTACCGAGGTTTGAGCTCCAGCCTGTTTGGGCCGGAGCTCCGTCATGAGCCCAGCTGTTCGTCCTGACATAAGTCCCTTTGTCACAGCTGGGGGTGGGCAGACATCTGGACTGCATCAGCGACGCAGGCTGTAAATCCTGGGATTGCTGCTGATGTGTGACGTTGCTGAATGAGTTTCCCAGAAAACCCTGTAAGAGTCAGACCTGCTGCGTGTGAAATGCTGCGCAATGGACCCAAAATTCACTGCAAAAACAAAATATCACCAAGTAATTTTGGTCCAGTTTCTACTGCTAATATCTTATTACACTTGAACATTTCAGCAACATTTCAGCAAGATATAAAAGCTTTTTTTAGGTCAATAATTTCTTAAAAGTACTAGTTCCATTGGCAGATTATTTCACTTATAAAATTGGGGGGGAAAAATCCTGTTATAAACGAAACAATCTGCTAGTGGAACAAGAACTTTCCTATCGAAAATACTTGGTAAGATTTAGATTTTTTGCAGTGTATTTGTGACGTTATTGCTTATTTCCAGGTGTGTGGGCTTTTATTTTGGTAACTGTGCATCCTTTTCCCCAGATGTGCGAGTGGATTCACATCGTTTGCAGTCGTAATTGTTTGAAAAGCAATTCTAAGCAATATTCCTTTAAATAAGAGAAACAAAAGCAGGATTTATATTTCCCTCTTCCTCCCATTGGACAAACATTTGCTGCTGAAAGAGAAGAGGCAGCTGGTGAAAGTCTTTGTGCTCCAGCGTTTTCCCGCTGTTCTGACTCCGATCTGGGGAATTTCATAATTACATTAACTCCTAAACTCAATTTCAGCTTCAAGTCTGGAAACTAAACACAACCAGAATAAAGAATGGTGTGTTTGCATTGTTGTCTTGCATAGTAGTGTTGAAAAAGGCATGTAGCAATTTAAATTGCATCAATATGGAAGTGATTTCTAGGAGTTGATGAATCATTTCCAAAGGTTGTTGTATATCTAATGGATCTACTGGTGGTTTGGTTTTACTGGAGTGGAAGCAATATGGCGGCTGCGTTCATGTGTCTTTTGACAGACAGAACCAGAACTCCGGCTGCACAAAAGTCTAAAGTTCACCTTCATTTGTCAAACTCAGCAGAGGAAGGCAGAGCATATGGTGAGCAGACGAGAAAAAGGAAAAAAAGAAAAGAGGGATGAAAACAGGACAAGTGCAGATGGAGTTCAGAGCGAGAATAAAGAAACGTGTCAGAAGAGCCTGAGGCAGCAGGAGAAACAGTGAGAGGTCTGTCCCAGAGGTCAGAGGTCAGGCTGACCACAACAACCCTGACAGACACAAAGCTTAAAGTCTGGCTCCTCTAACCGCTTTAGGTCTCAGTTCTCGACACATCAACTCAGAGAGTGAAGAATGTTTTCCATCCGGTTGCTACAAACACTGATCGTCACCGTACGACAGAGACCTCTGGAGACACCGAGCGCAACTTTTAACGGCGGTAAGATTTCTCTTTTGTCTTTGGTTAAAGACTAAGAGCCGTTTCTCGTGCTAGCGCTAGGCTAGCATGTTTGTTTTGGTTGTATTTACCCAGAAGGCCCTGCGCTGTAGTCCACTTCCTGCTTTTGGAGCAATCGCCAGTCCGCTTTGCGTTCACATATGAATTCAAACAGATTTCACTTCAACTGAACCGAACCGAGGCATCCATCCATCCATCCATCCATCCATCCATCCATCCATCCTTACTTCCCTCTCTCCCTCCCCACAATCTTTTCTTCATGGGTCTTTGGCCCAAAACTTATTTTCTTCCACATCGTCTGGAGGAATAATTGATCGATTATTCCTCGACCCTTTACTGCAACACAGTCTCTGTTGTTTTCTTCCTAAGGTCAATCCTTTAACCCATCCTGCCTTTATTTAATCAGTCCTTACATCAAACTTTACATTTTTCTGGACTGGTTTCCATTTGGACACTTAACCCCATCACTCAGAAACCCATCAGCCACCCGTCCGCCGATCCATTAATCTAATTTCATCATCCATCCATCATTTTCATTCATTTATCCTCAGCAGGTTTATTCAATAACAATCAACCTGCTGCCATCCATCCATTAAATAAATACACATCCATGGTCAACATCTTCAGATTCCCCACTGTCACAACTCAACACAAAAAATATGCGACATACTCTAAATCAGGGGTGTCCAAAGTGCGGCCCTCGGGCCATCTGTGGCCCTCGGACTGATTTTGTGCAGCCCTGAACTGCAACACAAAAATAATTCAAATTTGGCCCATAGACGCAGATGGGAGACTTTTAATTAGTAATCAGGGTAAAAACTGTTACCAACATAATTTTTTACACAGGAAAATGCAAAGTACAAAACAAAGTTTGTTTCATTTTATAATGAAGTTTTAACAAAAAGAGACTTCTCCTGAATAAAATCAGGTTTTATTCTTTATTAAACTTAGTTAAATATAACAAGAGTTTGGAAAGAAAGTGACCCAGTTTCTGTTCTTATTACTGGAAATAAATTTAGTCAATTGAGCCCAAAAGAAACTGCAAAAATTAAAGTATTAAGTTGTAAATTTCTGCCAAAAAACCCTTTTTTTTTCTGGACTAATCTCAGAAATTTCCTCAAAGCATTTTTAGATTTAAAAAAATAAAATAAAATAAAATTTTTAGGTTAACGTGAAAAAATTCTACCAAAAACCTTTCTGAATTTCAAACGTCAATTTTTTTTCGGAAATTTTTCAAGAATTTTAAAACAAGTCACATAATTTCTGAGTTTTTGGTGAAAATTTACTCATTTTTTTGTATCTGCAATAACTGTCGTAAAGATCCCTTTCAAGTTTTGGATCTACAATAAATAAACAACCAGCCACTTTATTTTCATGATTTTAGTTTTTGTTTTTGGCCCGTCACTATTTTTCAGCCTACAATTTTGGCCATAAGTTTGTGCATCCCCGCTGTAAATGAATAAATAAAAATACGTCGATCTTCCTTTATTCCAGCAGAGACAGGCTGTGAATCTTCACAAACCGTGAAGATGTGTGCATGCAAACATCCTGGCCTGTTTCCAGTTCATGTGACGCTTTAAGACGTCGGCTGGTCTTGTGACTTTGTCTCAGCTCCAGGAAACGGTTTCAGTAAGGAGTGACTGGCTTACAGAGACGATATCAGATGATGTGTTTGAGGGAATTTTCCTAGAGCAATAAAAGCCTGAATACAACCGGGATTAAAGTGATAGTTCTGATAAGAAGGAATTGGTTGATTTAGCTTTAAATTTCCCTCTTGGTGCATGAATCTGAATGTGCAGACTGTGCAGACTCTCGCTGTGCGAACACCAAGCATACTGTCAGTGACAGAAACTTTGAGCTGCCAGGAAGCCTGAGAGAGAGTTGAGCTGCAGCCGTGTGGGAGGGAAACGGTTCAGCCAACTCCTAAAGAGAGACAAACCAAAATTATCCGGGCCGCCGACGCATGTTCCCCGCCCGTAACTCCACTTGGATTTTTCCCGCTCTCTGCAGGGATTCACTTCGACAACTATTTCCGTGAAAGAAGATTCGATTTGGCCGTCGCTCCGGAAACGACGAGAAAAGGATTCATGAAACAAAATCAGAAACTTATTGACATGAAGATGTGATTCTAAGTTTGTTGATCATTTCAGTTTAAACTTTTTATCAAAACACCTAAAATTAGTTTGATTTTACCTTTAAAACATTTCTTTTATTGAAATAAAGTGATTCTGTTTTGATTCTTACAGTTTTTTGCTGTTTAGCTGCTGATTCGTTCAGGGCTAAAATAAAGCAAAATATAGAGAAGTTTTCAAGGTCAGAAGCAAAATTATACGCAGGATTCCTAGTAAATCTGGAAAATAATAACCAAATAAAGAACTATTTCATCACAGAGGTAAGAAGGTATTTGCTCTAACCCTAAAAAACATAAAGCTAAAGGTAAAGCTGTCGCTTCAACTCAAATTATATCTGCCTTGAAAGACTACAACAGATTTAGAAATTATAATTTACATCTTCTACAATCTAAAATATGGAACATTATCCAGTTCTCTACCGTCTGTGTTTAATGTTGTTTGTGTATGTTCTTGTTTTAAATCATTTTCGGGGGAAGAGAAAACATGAAGAGAGGAAATGGAGATGCTGCTTAGCCCACTTCAAAATAAGAGCATGAATATAAACGTCAAACTACTTACAGACTTCGATAACCAAAACTTCAACACAAATGTTCAACTTTAAAAGTTTACAAAACAGCAAAGGAAATTAGAGCTTTAGAAAAAATTAACTTAGGTTTTCAAAGCTAGCAAAAGTGCTAAGCTAAAACTTAGCCCTGCTTATGCAACGATGTTCACCCTGGTTACATGTCACATACTATTTATCTAAGATCTACCATTAATTCATGGAAACTGTCAAATATTTTAGCAACAAATGTCTAGAAATCCTGTTTTTAAGGGTGAAACTTAAATTTAATGTTGCAAATTGACGACAGTTGAGATAAAAATCAGTTTTCTAACTGTTGGAGTGTCACTCTGACAATAAGTAAATAAATATTTGAACCAAAATAATGTCCAAGCAGCGTCGTAGGAACAAATGGTAATAACTTAATAAAGTAACTAAAGAAAGCCAAGTGACTAACATGAAACCAGATTCAGCCTGCAGGAGATGGACACTAGTTTAAGTCTTTGACTAAAACTAAAACTACTCTGATCTGAAATGATAACAGCGGCTTTAGGATGACTGATCCTAACTGTGCCCATCAGTTTATGAGGCTTTAAAGGGAAAATGTCAAACTTTGTTGTTTTCTCTAATTAAAGCGATGGTTTTTTCCTCCAACCTGCTGGCAGAAACAAACAAAACCATTTTCAGTGTAATAAACGTGATATTTTGGCCATTTCTGAATAAAATACCCAATTAGTACATTGTTTATTTTGGAGAAAATCCATTATATTTTGCTGCGTTAGAAACTGTTGGGTTAGATTTTTGTGTTTGATAAAGATTTGGAGGATTTCTTGCTAACATGTAAAATGGTGTTGATAGTTTTTCACACTTTCTGAAGGTGTTTAATTTAAATTTTCCCATTTTTATTTAGGTAACTGACCATTTTTAATGGAAAGGAGAGATAAGTTAGGTCTGCAATATAAACCATGCAAACAAAAAATGTTCAATTAAACCAATGCAATTTGGTTGAATCTAAAACTATAGGCCTGTCACAATAAATCAATTTAATAATAAGTTAAAGTAAACGCAATAGTTTCCATTCTGATGATTAGTATTTTTTAAAAGGTAATTTTGTGTAGAGATTAAATTTCATTTACGGTTTCATTTATTTTGCTGTTTTGTTTATTAATTTTGGAAATTTAAATGGTTTTCCAGTTCCAGTGTAAAGTTTATTGATCTTTGAGAGGGTAAACCTGCAATATTACGACATTATTTACATTACTAGCTGTCAAAACGATAATATATCATTGCAATAATTTCAAGACAAGCAAAATTTGTTATTGTAAGAAGCCTAACTTTACACCAAAATACACAAATAAGACGATTCCTGAAGAGATATTAGCTGGAGACCTTCAGAAAACAAACACGACTTCTGAAAAACTCCAATTAAAAGTCTCGTTTCCATTAAGTTCAGACCACTAGTTATTAAAACGCTCTTTGCTTCCCTCAGATATGAATCTCAGGAAATTTTTAAGCGGGAATGCCGTCTCGCCAAAACGCTCAAGGCCTCCCTCGGCGAGTACATTTGAGTCGTTCCCAAAAACAACATCGCTCCTGCCAAGCCCAAGACTTACGAGCTACACTCGACCATCATCCAACACAAACTCACACAACAAATAATGAAACCGATCGAGCGGAGCGGAGGCCCTCCAGGCAACAGCCAAATGACTTGTTGAGGTGGCTGCTGGGTGGTCAGGCTGTTTGATTCCTGCAAGTCTCAGAGTGGAAACGATGCCACCGTCCACTGTAGGAAGGACAATCCGGCGTCAACAGCGTCACGACTTCAGAAAACGCTTTTTTTCCTCTCCCTCTGCTATTTATAAGCTAGTAATTATCCATCATGAAGACTTTCATTTGGAAATAATTAACTTAACCAGCAGCGTTTTCCCAAAAACAAACCCGTTCCAGATGCATTTTCCCCAACGCAGACAGAAGACGTGCAACCCAGTGAAGGACACATGATATCCAGTATCTGTCCGAGCACTAATGGTTTATTAGTCCCTTGGTGCTGAAATGTGATCCGATAGTATTGGACGTAACCTCCTGCCCCACATCTGTGAGGCAGAGCTGGACAGCAAGCAGAGATTTACACCAGACGAGTTTACTGAGCTTTTAAAAGAGGACAAAGGAGATGCCATAAAACCACACAAGGACGGACGAGCGCAACAAGCGAGCCTTCGCCGTGTCAACCGGGGATCTGTGGCACCTGCAGATCCGGTTCTGGGCTTTCAAACACCATTCAGCAAACATGTAGCCAAACTGAAAACCTTAGCATACAAATCAAGATCATAAAAGCGCTTAAAGGGCCAGTTGTGCCAGAATGTAGTGACAAAACCTTAAAATTAAATATTACTGAACATCTTTTCAGCCCCTCCAGGATTTCATGATCTTTTTGTGATTTTTTACAATAAAAATCAAAGTGTTTGTGGTGCTAATCTGGAAATATCTGCGATATTTGTGCTTATTTATGTCGGTAAATGCGACTTTTTACTACTTGTATAGATCATGGACTATAATCTGACATCAATTAAAGCTGAAGCAGCCGTTTAGTTAAAGAAAGAAAAGTTTTTCACAATTTTTGAGAAAAATCTGCAGGGTTTGTTGATTTTGGGTGAATTTCCACGATAAATGTCAAGAAACTGGAGGGAATGATTGGTATAATTTGGCAATGAACAGATAAAAACTGCATTGATTTGATTGATAACATGATATTTAAGCACATTTAGCGTTTAGTCTAGAACCCAGAGGGCCACATACAAAGCTACGGCGGGCCGGATTTGGCCCATGGGCCTCGAGTTTGAAGCATGTGCAATAAATGGTCCATCTGAGGAAAGTCACTGTGTCAAGTTAAAAATCAGGAGGATATTTAACGGTGTTCCTCATGGATGTTTCTTTAGTTCCTCATTTATTTGATCATTTTATAAACAACTCTGGACTAAATACAAATTAATATCTGATCCCAAAGAAATAAAATATCGTGTTTTGCTTTCATTGTGACTACAGAAAGAGTAATTTAACATAAACACCTGCGATGATGATCACTTCAGCCTGTGATCTTGTTGATGTCTATCTTAAAAAACGATAGTTTTTCAATTCATCTGGATTTTTGTGTTTATTCCCAGCAACAAGTTATGGGTTTCTCCTTCTTCAAACTTTTGCTTTAAAGTGAAAGTCGAGTAAAAGCCACTGAATGTTTGTGGTTCTGTTTACTAGGAAATGTAATTAAATGGCTGCTTCCATAATTAGGAAACTTTAATTTGTATCTTTATTGAAAGTCACTGAACTCTTAACTGAAAGATTTTTTTTTAGCCTCATCAGCCTCAAATCAAATCTGGAGCTGGAAAAACAAATTTGCGCCATTTTTGTTTTGTGGTCGAAGGCCAGATCAATTCAGTTCGTGGGCCATTTGTGGCCCACGGGCCGCAGTTTGGACACCCCTTCTCATGGAAATAAAAGAAACATGCAGGAATAACATCTCTGTCATGTTGTTCGATAAAAAGTAGGTTATTTAAAATGTTACATTTAACATCTTTTGTTCTGTTTTTACTTATTTCACATTTCATTCACAAAATGAGAAAAAAAAATCCAGTGACTTTATCAATGCAGACAGTTAAAATAAATCAGCACAAGACATGAAAATCATCATCTTCGTTCCTGCAGAAGCTGCTGCAAACGGCTTCCTGTTGCCAAACCTTCTTCCTTATCAAGAACGAAACCCATCAAACTCCATCTCCTCTGAAATAAACCCTCCGTCTGAGAGCAGAGCCTCTTCACCAACAGAGGGCAGAGTTTGCCTCTGTATCCAGGCAGGACTGAGTGGAGAGAAAGTGAGGAAGAGTGAAGGTGGAGAGAGAGAGAGAGAGACGGGGTTCTTACTTGCAGTCTCGGTCCTCCAGGTCAAAATGCGGGTTGAAGTTGATGAGGATTTTCTGGCCGGGCTCCGGTGCGGTTATGACCCACACGCAGAGCTGGGAGGGCGGGTAGGCGCCGGGGTAACCCGGGGAGGTCAGGTAGTTCGCCGAGTGGATCATGATGTCTCCGCCGCATCTATCTGCACCACAAAGGAAGGCGGGAAGTGATTACAAAGGATTTTAAAAAATGAAAGCACAATCCAGAAAGAAAGTGGCGGTTTTATGGGTGATAGGGCTCTTCACTCTGGGTGTATCTCTATCAGAGGGCGGCAGCAGTACCACATGACTTTTCTATTCAAGCCAATTTGTAGTGAGCTGCCTCCTGAGTGTAAAGAGTCAGAAAACATGGCTGGACATCAATTAAAGGGCAGTTTCACTGTTTTTAAATGACAAAAATCTGGAAATCAAACTCTTTAAACCACAGTTTGAAATTTCAAAATACTTTTTCTTTTCACAGAAAGAACAACCTGGAGTGGGTGGTGGTTCTACTGTTCTGGATAAATTAACAATTTAAATGATTAAATATGACATGATAGCAGTTTCTCCACTCTTTTTTTCGGACCTTTAACATCTTGGACACAACCATCTGTGTCTCCATCCAACAGGCTGAATGTTTTACAGGCGCAGGAGGAAAAGCCCATTGCGCCTTTAGTGCCGCCGAACTGACGCATAAAACCTTTTCCAACTTTCCTGCCGGGCATTTCGGAAAAAATGTGCGACACAAAGTGAAGGCGAGTCGCCATAAGGTGTGATCGCGCTCTGCAAGGTAAGGAGCAGCAAAACGGGATTACATTGAATTTTCTCTGAATGGTTTCTGAAACTGCTTGTTGCCTGGAGATCGTGCTTCAGCGCACAACAGCCGTTTGTTTGGAAATAAAACTAAATTCTTTAGATATCTTTACCATTTTAAACCATTCTCACTTGATTATTAAGATATTATTTCTGCACTTTTGTGTCATCCTACGTTTCCCCCCCATCTGTGAATAAATTAAAAATAAATCGATTCTGGTTCAACTGCAGAAAAGCCAGGTGGGAGCCAACAATGCTGATAACAACATGCAAGAAAAAAACGGGTCAATAATAATGTCAACCTACCAATGTAAGTGAACGGAGACACCGAGATGATTTGGGTGAAAAGGAACAATAGAAATCCACAGCGCATCCTTAGATTATGGCACCACATCGATAATAAGATAAACCAACCAAAAACAAGACCAAAGAAGAAGAGGAGAGAATCAGAAATAACGGATATTCTCTCAGAGTAAGGGATCTGGTGGTTGTGGAGTCCCCAGCATCCTGCGTTTCACAGGCAACAACTTGGCATCTCCTGGAAGAAAATAATCCAAACGCAAAAACAAAAAACAAAAAAACAAGAAGCAAAAAGCAAAATCCAGTGGCAAAAAGTGGCACCGCTGCGCTCCCGATCTGACACCCGGCAGAAATGATTCACATACTTCCAAAAGGAGGAATAAATTAAAAAATAACGCCGCAAAAATCAGTGTTCAGCCGAAAAATACCCCGGAGCTCTCCTGGTGCGGACTCCGTGTCCAGCTTCTCTCTCTGCTCGCAGCTGAACTGTCAGGAACACACAGTCTGGTTGTGAGGAGGCAGAAACGGCGGAATTTCCACTCCCCCCCAAAATAATAAGAAAAATCCCTGCTCCGAGACAACAGCAACAAGCGACCGCTGCAGAGGAGGGCTGGAGCAAACTGACACCGGTGCGCCCTCTGTGCGCTGCCGACGCGCGTGTGCGGGGCTGGAGGAGGAAGAGGAGGAGGAAGAGGAGGAGGAGGTTCACACAAACTCATGATGGCGTGCGGCTCCGTGACACAATCAGATGTGGACAGTAAGACTGAAGCAGATGAATTTGTTCCCGCTGACAGGAAACGAACTCCTGTTGTCACGATGATCACATTAAATGCTCGTTTAAATCCTTTTTAAATGTCACAAAAGTTGTTCTGTAAGAAGTTTAGGATATTTTATGTTTTAAATGAACATGTTTTCCATGACAGCACTAGGACGGAGTATTAGGGCAATAAAACTAATACGAGAATAGTCATAAAATTACGGGAACAAAGTCATAATACACGAATAAGTCATAACATTTTGAGAATAAATTGCGAGAATAAAATAGAATAAAGTCGTAGGAGAATGGTCATAACAACAGTCGTAAAATTACAACAATAAAGTCTTAGGCTACAAGAATAAGTCATGTCATAACGTTGCGTGAATAAACTCATAGTATTACCAGAATAAAGTCGTAATATTTTGACTTTATTATCGAACAAATTTATTCTCGTAATATTATCACTTTTTTTATTATCTTAGTCTCTGTCTGCCATTTCGATCAGTCAGGGATTTTTGGATTTTAGTTAAGCTGCTATTAGTTAGCACAGCGAAGCAGTGAAACGGAAATGCGCTCAAACACCGGAAGTGCGCTCCATATTTACTTCCGCGTTAGAAAGTACGGTGGCTAACTTATTTTCAAGAGCTACGTTTAATCTGACATTTCCTATCCTGATGAGTCTTTAATTTGATCAATTTGTGTTATTTTTTGTAATTCCTTCATTGTAAACAAATATTACATGCTAGCGTTAGCATAGCAGCACAGCAGCCACCACTGGGGTTTCTGTTTAAATGGTTTACGTTGTTGTACAGTGAACACCTGCCTATTCTGTATCGGTATACAGAATAGAATCAACAACAAAATGTTGTTGATTTTATGTGGAACATATAGAGACAATACTAAAAACAGATAAAGTTCAGCTTCTGCTTTTTGTTCTTGTATGAAAGATAGCATTAGCACCAACATTATTAAGCTAACAAAGCAAAAACTAAAAGTTTTTGTTAACTGAAATAAATAGAATCAGTAATTAATGGGAGAAAACGTAACTGTAACTATATAGTGTTTATAAAACAAAACATACTGAAATTATATACATAATATCCTTTGTTTTTATGTTTATGATTCTCTTTATTAGTCTTTCGAATTGATGTGAATTTGATTTTTCCCCACACAAGCGGTTTACATTAGCTGTCTGCAAATTACTCGTCCACAAAATGGCGGCAGCAAATATTGGGAGAAAACGCCAGAGTCAATCGGTTGTTCAACATAAACTGAATACATTTTTGAAAATCTTTTATCGAGTATTCATTACCCAATCGATGTATAATCACAATACTTTGACCGTTTTGAATTCTGCACCTAAATAATAAAACTAATAGTAAGCAAATAAAATCTACTTGTTCTTTTGGTTTACATACAAGATGGGGTTATCCCTCCAGTACAGCCAGCTCTTACAGGAGTATAGAACAGCAACATTTTAAAAAGCTAATTAACCATTGGTTTCACAAGTTGAAGGATTGCTGTTAGTTTGCGTTTTATTGATTGATTGATTAATTTACTGTTGCCATCAACGTTGCTTTAATACTCGCAATTCTTATGAAATATGATAAAAGTCAGAATAGCTGGACAAAAAGTGTAACAACACTGTCCTGTTGACAAAATAATCTGACATAAATGTCATTATATATTATCTAAAAACTGCTTTCCTTCCATTTACTACATAAAAAAGCTTCTCATCCACTTCCTGTATCCCTTTTTTTTCATCAGATTGCTAAAAAGTAGCAGCGAATCCTGAAGAGGAGATTAACGGTTTGTCATATTAGCTGACAAACTTCTGCAATCTGGGTCAAACCAAACCTCCCTTTTCCATTCATTTTTATTGTAGGTAATGCAAACGACTGCATGAGAATAAAATAAGCAAAATGAAAGCCGTAAACAATGGCTGTATTTTTTATTCATGACCTCAGTTTGTCTAAAATCCCCTCTGCATGGTAAACACAAGACTGCAGCGCCTCTAATTAACAAAAGCTTCCTTGTTCAGCGCATCTTTAATGCCAAATAAAGATAAAATTGCAACTATTAAACACTTTTTTAATCTTGTAAATTGTGATTGGGTGTAATTAATTTAAGCTAGGCTGGTCAACCTTCAAGTCTGTTTGTGTTTTGTGAATAAAAACTGTTCACTTTCAGTTTGCCAGTTAATCTCTGCAACAGTTGCTCAGATTAAGGTCAACATCTCAGAGGATTTATACTTCTACAATAAAAGTAAAATAAAACTAGTAAATTACTTTCTAATTTAAACAGTAGCCAAAAAACCCACACACAATACAGTCTGAGTATTTTCAGCTCTGTAAGCTGGATATTTACCAAATAAAAGCAGTGAGAACAGGAGCAGAGATTTACCTTCAGGACAGCAGCTGGGCTATGAAAATTTAACACCTAAAAAAACAAACAGATGAGAAAACACACTGTCACATCGAATACAGAAGCATAGAAATATCAGCACATCGCTGCTCCAAATACTGAAAATAAATAGATAGATTCCTTTAAATATTTAAATTGAGGTCACTGTACTTCCATCTTTAAATATATTAACACTTACACCTCTTTTGGTAATAATTATAGCTTATAAACTACACTGAAATGA
This sequence comes from Alfaro cultratus, assembly GCA_903066825.1. NCBI lineage: Eukaryota > Metazoa > Chordata > Actinopteri > Cyprinodontiformes > Poeciliidae > Alfaro > Alfaro cultratus. Next base: position 25,162 of record CAEFZX010022730.1, on the reverse strand, counting down.
GATCAGCTGTAAGATTTACTTTTTAAGATCTTTTTTTGACTAGTGAGATGATTTATACGCAGCAATTGTATTTTAATGCAGCTTAATTTATGCAAACTGTTCTATTTACAAGAACATCTTAAGTGCAGGGCTTACACATAATGAAAACCTAAAATTTAGTTTTTTGGAAAATAAGACTTTGAAATAAACACTTTAAGTAAAGAAGAGTAACTTTTTGAATTGAATTAATGTAACAAAATGACATTTGTAACACTTTATTTTAGCATATCTCCTATAGAGGTTATACAGCAGTATGTGCACCACTGGTTTAATCAGAAATGTCAATGTCAGATTTATTTCTATATAATATTTAAAAACAACAGCAGCAGCAGCAGCTGACCAAAGTATTTCACAATTTACACCAACCATCATAACAAAAACAAAGACTGAAACAATAAAATAAAACATAAAGATATTTAGCAGCAAACAGAAAACAAGTTGAGTAAATAAGTCAAATAAAACAGCAACTCAAACTGTATTAAAAGCATAAAGTGTTTTATGGTACCAACAGCCTTAAGATGTGAGGCGGCCATCTTGAACATTGAACTCGGCATCTGACTGCATTTCCAAACAGAAAGTCCAAAAACACACTTTTATTTCTAAAACATGCTTTATTCCCACCTTCCTTTTAAATGACACAACATGGCATCATGTTCTGATGCTGAACTGGGATAAAAATAGAGCAAAAACTCAAAAAGGAAAACTTTACAGGGGCAGTATTATGAGTTCTCCAGGCACAAAGAGCCATTTTATAGCACAATTAAATAAAGTTACTTTCAGCTCGTAAAAACATGCTGCATATCAAATATGACTTTAAAGAAATTAGATTTTATAATGTAACACTTTGAAATTGGGCCTCTGTTTCTTTAAAAACTCCTGCTCTTTTTGAAACTCCGCCTTCAGGAAGTCATCACAACATGGCTCCTCCATTAACCCCTTAACAACATTTTTACAAGCTTAACACTGAGAAGTAGCTCCAATAATGAGCTCAGCAGACATCCAGTTCCACCAGGTGTTTGCTAATTGCTGCTGGCTAGTCTGAAGGAGCTGGGTGGGGGAGAAGCTGCGTCCTCGAAGGCGGAGCTAGGTCCACCCAGGCGTTTTGCACAGCTGAATGGAGATTAGAGGATTTCTCAAACATGAATGAAAGAATCAAAGCAATACTCCAGGTGTGTTTTCTTTGAGGGAATAACATTATTTAGTGACGTAAAGTAAAAAAAAAAGAAGTACTCCTTTAAAAAAGAGCAAACCAACTTCAAAGAAAGTAAAAAACGTCTTGTTCTTAGGACGTGAAATATAAAAAAATGACACATAAACTGAACCGGATAACCACAAAAAGAGAGAATTATGAAGAGGATGACTGGAGATGAAAGCAGCGTAAAGACCAACCAATGAGCCGCTGACTTTCCCTGGCATAGCAACTCGCTAACTATCCTCTCAAGCAGTTTGTATTACAATCCGAAAATCCCAACAGACTTTAATGCTTCCGCTCAAATGTGATTCAGAATCCAGTATTGGTCCGCAGATTATTTTTGCACACAGTGGAAGACGATATAAAAACGGTTGGCAGCGACGAACTTCCCCCCGACTCTGCCAGACATGACAGCGGAGCCATCAGTCACTAAGTCAGTGTTGTTTCTGCACAACTTCAGCTTTTCAAGACTGATTACTACTATTTGCCTTTCTGTTGACGGATCATATTTTTGTTATAGGCATCTTGACATTTTCACATTTCATGCAAAGCACTTCCATTAATTCGCAATCATTAAACAGCCTGATAAATTACTCTGTGTTTATGATCATTAATCATCAGAAGTTTGTTTTGTTTGCTCTTCTTTTTTAGGTCAGAGTGGAAAATATTAGGCTGCAAACAGCTGTTGAGTCAAATTCAGCGTCTCTGTTGTGAAAGATGATTTTGACTTTAATGGGATTTCCTGGTTTAATTTGCATATTTATTTTTGACTCAATGGAAAACATTTTCAATCAGAAAACTGAATTTGATGATAGAATCAATTGGAAAAATGTGTGAATTTAAAAGACTTTTCTTGAGGTGACGAGTTGTTAATGAGAATCTGAGTCTTTACTTGGGATGAAACAGAAAAACATTTTTATCTCATCTTTTGGTGCCTGCAGTTGCGCTTCCATTCCAAATGTTCGTAAAACTTTGTTGTTATTCCGCAAATGTCAAGAAAAAAGAAAAAACAATTTAGCAATTGCGATGTTTCCATTAAATAAGAAACACAATTAAAATTAAAGTTTGTTTATGTGATAAGTCAGTAGAAAACATGCGGCGCCACGACCTTCCAACTACTTCCTGTCGTCTTCTTCGTGGTTTGCACCAGTGGCAACATACAGCTTAAATATGGCCCAAAAAAAAAAAAAAAACACCTCGTCATCTTATGGCCAAAACTTTTAAATCAATAAACAAGAGTTTTCAAAATTGCTTTTTCAATTAAAGGGGCAGTACAACACATTTTCCAGGCACATAGTGCCATTTTCTAACACAATTAAGTAACTATCTTGCATTCAGTTGGTATAAAAATGCTACAAATGTGAAATATGCCTTAAAATAAATTTAGCTTTATAATTTAATGCCTGAAAATTGGGTGTATTTCTCTTTAAAAACTCCTGCTCTGTCTGAAACTCCACCTCCTCCATTAACCCTTTAATAACATTTTACCAGCGTTTCACTGAGAAGCAGCTCCTATAACGAGATCAGTAGCTCCACCAGGTGTTTGCTAATTGCTGCTGGCTAGTCTGAGGAGCTGATTGGGGAAGGAGCTGCGTCCTCGAAGGCGGAGCTAAGGTCATCCAGGCGTTTTGCACAGCTGAATGGTTGCCATGGAGACTAAAGGATTTCATTATTTAATGATGTAAAGTTAAAAAAAATATGTCAAAACACTTTAAGCCAATTTATATTTAAAATGTCAAATTGCGCAGTTACATGGTGAAAGGAAACGCAGCTTGTGACTCGTCTTTCTCTCTTCTAACCAATATCATCGTCCTCCTATATATACATGGAGAGCGCTCTCATGAAGTGCAGTAAAAAGCCACTTAAACATCCATAATATTCACAACCTTTAAAAGGGCTGAATAAAATGAAAGTGGGAATTTGCAAAGAGGGCAGAGACGACGAATAGAAGTGCTAGAAAAACTCATGGATCCTCATGAGGCGCCAGCATGCAGCGGCGCCACACGCCCACACACCTGCAGGCGCATGCAGGTAACGTCTGGAGGTGGGACCGCCTTCCCACAGCGACGCGGACAGACCTCAGTCATCACAGGACACGCAGACAGTGATCCATCAGCTGCTGAGGTGAGTTTTCAGCAACAACAAGCTTCTTAATCGGGTTATAATTTAATTAAATACACACTTTCCATCAATCTACGGTAACTTTGGCATTTTTCACAGATTCAGAACCCATTAGCTAGATTGGGGTTTTTCTACTTTAGCAGAATAGAAACAAAATTTGGCGAACATTTGTAATGGGAATGCAGCTACAGTAGTGTCATAAAGTTTGATAAAACTTAATTTCAGGTTTTTATTGGATCTGGAGCATCTGAACATAACAAAAATCTGATATGTCAGGCTTTGTCCTACAATGTGCACCAGAAAAAAGAGATTTTACTTCCAAATCTCGTAAACCTCTCGAGGTGAAACCAAAGTTCAGAGAAAACAAACATGGCTGACAAAAAGGAAGCAATGGTGATAGTTTGTGAACTATTTTTAACAAAGAAAAAGCACAAAAGATGGCGTACCATGGTTGCTTTGTCTTCTGTAGTTTGGATTCTGCCTCCATGTTTCCATCACCTTGCTTTCTGATTGGCTACGCGTCATATTAATGTTGTTCATTTTTAACATGTTAAATATCCCTAATCATGCGCTAAGATTATCTTCATAGACATCACAATAATCGGCGCGTCCTCAAAGGAATAATCGGAACAAAATTCAGCAGTGGAACATTGTAAATCTCAGCTTTAAAGAATGTTTTCCAAAGTTTCCAGACTTTTTTCCACCAAACGCTCGTGTACAGACACTTCTAAACATGCACAGTTAATTCAACCCCAATCTGAACGGATATCTTCACACAACATGAGGTCACAACGTGGATAAGATCTCACCGCCTGGGACCGAAACAAATGGCCTTGTCTGGTTCACACAGCAGGAACAAGCTTCTATTTTCACCCTGCTTTAAAGCCACTGTCTGCATCTGCCTTGACCTCTTCCAAAGACCGAATGGAGGAACAACATGATCCACACTGGCCAGGAAAACTGCCTTGTTTGTCAGGATTCAGGCGAGTATGAAGGAGAGGATAGAAAAACAGCAGAGGGAAAAGCTTGATCTGTTCTGCTGCTAGCTTGGCCCACGTCTTTTTTTAATATGCCTGAAAACAATACATGAGACTTGACATGAGGTTCGCTTTATGTTATGAATTTTAAACGTTTGCCTCAAAACAAAACAGCAGGGATGACTCATCCACATGGTCTGCAAGTACTTAGAGAAAAATCACATTTTCCCACCTTTTAAAATCTCTTTGCTGTGATTGTTTCGCTCCAGCTCAACAGCTGACTCGAGCTAATTTGTAATTGCAGATATTAGTTTAGCATAGGTGCAGATTGAAGGTCAAACCAACTCAAGATTGGCAGATTGCACACTGAATTAAATTTGAAACATATAAGTGGAAATGAAGATATTAAAATTAACATTTAAACCAAAATGTGAAAAGCCTGAAGTTAAAAATCAGAATCTCACAAGAAATCTCATTTCAGTTGTAATGTTGGATAGGACATCGCCTATGAAAAACATGTTAATTGCATTTCTTTTACCCAAAATAGTTCTTAGATAAGGAGATTTTAGTCTGATTAATTCCATATGTTTAGTTGTTTTAATCTTCTCACTTTAAATCCAAAGAAGCTGTTCATCGTTTACACTCACACATGAAAATGGCTGCCAACAAATGCACAATAAAACAACTGTAGATCCCTGAAAAGCATGAGTAGAGCCATCTACACAACCAACAAGAATGCAGAAAGTTGTTTCTGGATGGTAAGTCAACAACAAAACACTCATCCTTTCCAGCGGTAAAACTAGCTCACCAATCATGCTCAGCCAGGGTTGCTAGGCAACGGCGCAGCGCCTGTTAAATGTGACTCAACAACTGGGAAGTTTGTGAAATGCCTCAACTTCCGGACGTCACAGAACATTAACTTATTGGCGTCAAAGGGCTGGGTGTTTTAATTAGCAGCTTAGACCCAAAATGGAACAACAAAAACATGCAAAAAGTAAAATTTGCAGAATAGTCTTCAAAAACTCAAGCAAAGAGATAAAACTGTAAAAACTAACATTTTCAAATGACCAACGGCGATTTTCAGGTCTTAAAAAGATTTACAATCATAAATACCATGAACAGAAAGAGGAAAAACGAAAACCATAAGGCACCTTTTACTTTGTTATAATTTAAAGATTTATTGCTGACAAGGTCAGCCACGGAAATGTTATTGCAAAGTACTAAAAATAATAAAATGGAAGCAATAAAGAACACTGCAGGCTCGTTTACGGAGAAGCACAGCAGTTTGCCACTGAAATCCAGCTGCTCACAGTGACATGTGGTAATTATTACCATGATTTGTGTACAAGCCTTTTGACCTGTGAGCTCAGGTGAAAATCTGTTATAAATACGAGCTCAAACTGGGGAAACTTCGGCTCCTACTTTCAATAAAACTATAAAACTCACAGCAGTTCCAAACTTTCTGTGAACTGTTCAAGGTTGCCGTATGAAATCAGATTTCTGTCAACGATTCTCATTCGTTGTGAGTCACGTCTGAGTCAGAAACGGCTGAAAGTCGTACCTTTTGTGCCTGTGAGCAGGAGCCGAGTTTCATTACTCAGTTAGTCTGAGCAGCGGCACAACAGTGAGTCAGTGTTGATCCCACAACGTCCAACCAGATGAATTAGGCAACAGTTTGACTGAATCTGATTAATTTCTTCAAGGTTCTGCATTTTAAAAGGTAAAGGCAACAATGTAAGTCATAAATACGTATATTAGATATGCTATGAATCATCACAAGCAACATCTTTACCTCGCTAACACTGAGTTACCTTCATATTTCTTGAGCCCTTAAGGCATAGGGTCCATTCTTTAGAGATCTTGAACCATTTTGACGTTTATTTTCACAACCAGCAGCCAAATCTCCCACTCTACCACATCCAAAAGGATTTCTACTGGACTGAGATCTGGTGAAACCACTGGAGAGAAGTGAACTTATCGACAGTTTGAGTTGGTTTGACCTTCATCAAACATGGCTCTATCATGTTGGGACTCTGAGATTGGGAACACGGTGGTTATAGAAGGATGAACATGGACACAAATATGCCGTTTTCCCACTTTAGACTTGGTTCGATTGGAGACCAAAATGGTAACATTTCTTACATTTTCAGCTGCTGTGGTTATCGCTCTCACTGCACTGTAAAAACCAAACCCTTTGGAAAACCTGTTCCCCTCCTCACCTGTGGGGGCACTGCACCAAGAACCACCGAAGCAAATGACACTAAACTCTCTGAAAAAGACACTGAGCGCAACTTCGTTCTTCACAAAATGGAAACACAAATGGAGTGGCGTCACATTTCTCTCTTGTCGTTGGTAAAAGACCACGATCCATTTCTCCCGCTAGCGCTCGACTCTGGTGTTTGTTTTGATCGTATTTACCCAGAATGCCCTGCACTGTAAGTCCACTTCCTGCTTTTGGAGCGGTCTCTGGTCCGCTTAGCGTTCTCATATGCATTCAAACCGCACCAGAGTTCACTTTAACCGAACTCGGACCAGTACATTTTCTATTGTAACGTAAATAGTCTTTATAATGGTCAAATAGACATGAACATTTTGTATGTTTTTAAATGAACCAACTCAGTAGCACATTCCTTTGGACTGTTGTACTCTACATGTTGAAATCTTGCCCTTACTGCACAGCCTTTTTATTCCTTGTTCTGTTTTTACATATTTTATACTCTTTGTGATTCTTTTTGCTTTGATTGCCTGTCACTTTGCACTGAAATGTCCCCATTGTAGGATAATAAAGGATTTTTCTATTTTATCTGTTAAACCACCACCTGCAGCTTGAAAAAGGGAAGAGTAGATTAACGTTTTCAGCGAAAGACGACTGATGAATCAGCTTTCACATGTGTAAATAAGGTTTTAAAATACATGGGCACCAAAACAAAATCAGTAGTTATAAAATAAGAGAAGAATTATACGCAGTCTTAAGTGTATTTTGGCCCAAAAGCTACAAATAAAACCATTTGTTTTTCAGCTCAAAAGTGTTCCTTTGTTTTTAGGTCGTATTGTTTTAACACAGTGTAAATTCTTTTAAATGATCTTTTCAAATAGCTGGATTTAAAACTTGTCTGTCATCCACTTGTTCTTCATGTTTGCCCAGAGCAATGTTCGCTTCGCTTACTTTTGGGGACAACTGTTCAGCATTTTCCACTTCCATGCTCTTGTGTTGGCACAGTCGTCAGCGGTTCAGCCTCGCTTGGCACCGAGAAACCACCGTGGGGAGGATCTCGGCGCCGCTGCCAGAATCTGACACTTCCAGGCAATCCACTACTTTGTCAAGTGATATGAAGAGCTGCTCATCAAAAAATGGAAAACTGAAACGTCCAACAGAATCCATGTCTGTGAGGAGGAGGAGGAGGATGAATCCGGGTGGCGTTATATCACTACAAATTCAAAAACATCAGTTTTAAAGTGTGTGCAAAAAAATGCTTAGATTGTATTTTATAAACCAAAACAGAGACTCTTAGTGGTGCATTTTGAATTGGTTCACTTCATACTTTGTACTGAGGAAACTGAGATTTGTTCATTTCAAACACCATTTTGTTCTCTTTTAGAGAATATCAGGTAAATATATCAACATGTTTATACAGTATTTTTCTAAATGAAGCTACAATTAAGCAGTAAATCTATTTTAGAAAAATGCATTTTATGTTCTTTCCCATTCACGCAAAAGTGAAGAATCTGCATTGTTTCTGGATGGTAACTCAGCAAAAGACTTGTCTTTTCCAGCAGCCATTGTACAGTAAAACCAGCGTGGGGCAGAATAGCCAAAAATTGCACTCAAGTGAGAGCAGCAATACTTTAACATATTTTTCAGTCAAGTAAAATGTAGCCATCCGGGAAATTACTGAAGAGTAAGAAAGTATTTGGTAAAAAGTCGACTCAAGTACTGAGTAACTGGTCAATAATATAGTCAGACCAAATTATAAAGTTAAGAGGGGATTTTAAGGACAAACATTACAATAATTCATGTAAGTAATAAAAAACAAAATCAGGCAACCGACTTTGAAGTTTCTTTCAACAAAAGAGCTTATTAAATTTTAAACAAGCTTTTGGTTAAAACATGTTTGTTCTTCATTCAGTTAATTAACTCAGCGGGTACAGAATCCAGAAATTTTACTCAAGACCAGTAATGCTTCATAACAAAATTACTTATGTAAAAGAAACAGCACAGCACAGTTTTCATTTAAACTACTCCTAAAAGTACATTTACCTGAGTAAATGTAACTCATTACTAATCCAAATTTGAGTAAAATCAGGAAAAAAACCAGCTGACCAAACATGCTGGAGCTCTGATTGGGTTGCTAGGTAACGGGCTGGGCTTTGCTGGGGTTCCTAGGTAACGGCGCAGTGTAAATGTAATTACCAGTAAATGTAATTACTTTTGAAGTTTCTGACACGGGTCATTTTCAAGACACCAAAAATGAGTAAGTTCAAGCAAATTGGCTGTTTTCAGAGGTAGTAGAAACACAAATTGAAGAATATATACTTACACGTTTATAAAAAACGTGTTAAATGTCCTTTTTAAGTTAAAATTGCAAAACAACTGTGGCTAATACAACTCAACAGTAAGTGGCCGATTTAACCAATTAGTAACACACTAACCAAGATGTATCTAACATGGCACTTGGGAGCGGGTGGAAACGTGAGAGCATCGTGACCCAAAGGTCACAGAAAGTGTGGTCAGTGACCCGGAGTGGGAGGCAGGGAGCAACCAGACTGTGGTGATCATGTTGTGCCGACAAACATTTGGGTTAAATTTAAGACCTTGCTTTGGTTTGAGGTTTCGCAATGGGTCAGGCCAGCATCTGAAGGTTAGGCCCATTTTTAAAGAAAATTAAAGTAAGTCAGAGCGTTATGAGGTGATGCAGCCTTTATGTTTGACAGATCTTTCATTAGAGGAAACCTGAAATAACAGACGCAGCGAGACGTTGAGGATTGTGTTTGCAAACTGGAATGTAAGGGAGTGTATGTGACGGAGATATGTCATGCTGAAACTTTTAAGATAGAGCAAAGTGTGAGAGAAAGAGCATCTGTGTTTGTTAGATAAGACTTTTACAGGACTTGCTGCAACTGGTCTGAGGATTTTTCAGCAGAACTGCTACAGGAGGTCATAGAGCGGCGAGGTCGCGGCCGTTGACTCCGAGAACCCGAGCAGTTAATTATTGCGGGAGGTCAAGTCCTGACCAATTGTCAGTTTTATTAAATGTTCAAACAGAGCGTTCACTGCTACTATGGAGGGGTTATTTACTTTCCTTTAATGTTTAAAAAGAGTCAACTACAACAATACTTCTCATTGTGGCTTATTTTATGGGAGAAATAGCTTTTTAGAACAGCTGGAAACCTATAAGTAATTATGGGAACCCATTACTGCAATAAAATCCTTGAACTTATAGACACATTGCAGTATAATGCTGGAAGGCTGCTAGCTGACAAAGACTACCATTGGTTTTAGCTATTGTCAACATAACGCGCTAAATCTTAAATCTTTGCGTTATATTTAAAAGAAAAAGGGATGCAGTGCCTTGCTACTAACTGTAAACACAACAACTACTTGAGATCAGGAAAAAAGTTTTAATAAAAACAATAGTGCGGGAGAAGGAAGTAGGTTAGCTATGCTAGCTTGACTTTGACAACCTTAACATGTAGATGTGCTGCAGAATTCGGTCCGTTTTGGTCCAGTTAAAATGGAGACCTACACACCAACTCTCATAGACAATCAGTAGAGCAGATGTTTAAATCTGCCAAGTTATTATCTACCATATAAAAAGCCAATCTACCACAGCAATCTCTAATTAATAATGGCATTAATAATCACAAAATAAACATTAAACCTGAAAACATAAAACGGTAATCCAATGAATGTTCTGTTCTTCATGTGGGAAATGTCTGAGTGTTTTTTTGTTTTGAATCCTGATATATTATTGCAGTTGTTGTCGGTTTCTATAACAATGGGCAACTGAAAAACTCGAGTGGTTTTGAGTTTTTTGTCAATGTTTTTTCTGCATTATTATTGCACCGGCTGCACTAAATTAATAACACCTACATCTATAGTTTTCATTTAATTAATATTGTTCTATCACAGCAGCTCGAATGGATGACAAATAAGTCACATTTTTGCCCTCCTGCGTTGCACGTTAAAACATATTTGTTCTTCATTCAGTGAATTTACTCACAGAGGGTAGAGAATCCAGAAATTTTACTCAGGTAAGAGTAGCAATACTTCATAATAAAATTACTTAAGTAAACTTTTTTACTTAAGTTTTTTACTTAAGTAAAAAACTACTATGTTAGTAGTAGTTTTTCTACTAACATTAGGAGTAGAAAAACTACTCCTAAAAGTAATTTTTTTCAAAAAGTTTTTTTGAGTAAATGTAACTAGTTTTGACCAACATGCTGGAGCTCTTATTGGGTTGCTAGGTAACGGGCTGGGCTTCGCTGGGGTTGCTAGGTAACGGGCTGGGCTTCGCTGGGGTTGCTAGGTAACGGGCTGGGCTTCGCTGGGGTTGCTAGGTAACGGCGCAGCGCTGCTTATTTGTACATTCAGGATGTTTCTGCCACAGGTCATTTTAAAGACACCAAAAAACAGTAACTTTAAGCACTTTGGTTGTTTTCCAGAAGCAGTAGAAACTCATATTAAAGTATATATATAAAAAGAAAAATGTTCATGTGCCAAATTTCTGGATGTAAACAATAACATTCTGGCAATTTAACAGTTTAAAACCAATTTGTTTTGATCATTTTCTTCTCTTTTGCTCCTCCTATGTGACCCAGATAAAGGCAAAATGAATATAAAGTCGCATAAAGACGAGCTGTGATTCGGTATAAGAAGTGGGAGGTTCGTTGAAGCCATTGTGTCGGTAGCAGAAAGCCGAACGTTAACATCAGAGCAGGCTGGCAGCATGTGAACACGGCATGTGTTCACTTTGTGGGATTTCTTGTGTCTGATAATGTGGATCAAAGATTGGATGCTAGCTAAGCTGCTTACGTGCCAACCATTGTATTAACATAATCTGCTTTTTCATTTGCAATGGCACGGGAGGAAAAGAGCAACAAAGAAGAGGAAGACGTTTTTCTTTTACACCTTCACTTGAAAACTTATTGTTTGAGATCCTGAGAAGTATTTTTTTATAAACTCAGAGGATTAAGAAGTAATTGTGAAAGTGACACAAATGTGTTTGTGGGTTTTGCATTATTTAATGGGCATGTTTATAGTAAACTGAAGAAGAAACAAGGAGATTTCATAAGTTTGGATGGTATTTAGCAGTAAATACCTAACACTTGTGATCTTTAATTTTTTATTTTATTCGCTCAATAATGAAAAAACAAGTTTATTGATCTTGCCATTACCATTGTAATACTTGAAAATGTGCTCAAAACAACAGTTTTATTGTTTATTGCAATAAATTCTGGGACAATTTATCTGTTATTGTAACAAGCCCAGTTATAACATAAACCAAAAGCTAATAAATTGGCCTATTTTCAAGTCATATAATGATAATGGTATAATAATGCAAGAACACATTTCAAAGATATTTAAACTTTAAATTCCAATGTACATTTTAAAATGTCTTCCACTGGAACTGGAAAACATTTTAAATACAAAATAAACCAATAGTAGAGCTAGTTGAGGCCAAAGCCCCAGACTGAAGACTTTTATCATCCAGTTTTGAGAGAAAAGAGAAAACAATAAATAATCCAAATGGAAATTACTGAGTTAATGCAATTAATTGATTAATTTATTTATTGCTTATTACAACAGGCCTAGGAATAAAGTGGTACACAGTGATTTAATATGCATCTGATTCAGTTATTTCACATCAGTTTTAATTAGAAGTAGAAAATATAAAGCATTTAAAACACTGACTGTGCATCAGCTTCTGTTCTTATAACCCCGTTAAAACCAAATTTAACTGGCGCCATCAACCAAAATGGCACCATTTGCCACACTGATGTGGCTATACGTCAAAATGCTACACCACAGTAATCAGCATATCCCAGTGTAACACTCCCATTACCAGTAACCCCAGTGAGCGTTGTGCATCGCCGGCCCCACCATCACTGTATTTACATTAGCTAAAACAAATGACTCCAATCCACAGTTCCTAAATCACCGAGAGCAGCCTGACAACATGTTCAATTTTCCAGCTGCCTCGCCTCATTTTTATTCTGTGTGTAACGTCCAGAGCCACGGAGCAGCGCGCGGTTCGGAGAGGGAGAGTGCAGAGGCCAGCCACGGTTTAAAGCCCCATGCATCTTTCCTGTCTGCTGGTTACCCAGTCGATGGTTCACTGGGCCGTGAAGGAGCCGATTTGTTGTCCGCCCCGAGACGAGATCCGGACTCAGAAAGCCGCCAAGCTCCAAGAAATAAAACATGATCCGTCTTAACAAGTAATTTAGTACAGTACAGGGCAGGTTTGTCGTGAAAAGAGAGAGGAAAATGCATATTTTGAAGCTTTCAGGGTTAAAAGAGGAACATGAAAAATGCTTCATTTCCAACCTTGTTTTTGGAGGTTTGACATCTACAGTATGCAATTATCATTAGGATTGCTTGAAGATTGGTTTTGTTTATAACTACTATTAAAAAAGGATTATAGGATTTAGGGCTTTGCAGTTTTTTATGGATGCTACATACAGCTGGAAAGAAACCAGAACTCTGAAAAGTGACAAGAACATTGCCAAAAAAATAGCTGAGCATAGCTTTTGCACATTGAAAGATACTATTTTAAAAAAATCTGTACTATATTGTATATATGTTTACATTAAAAACATGAAGCAAGTTGTTCATGTACATCTGCTGTGATTTTTGTCAACAAAACCCTGAAATCAAATTCAGTTTTTGCTTTTTCCCCCCTTCAATTAAAGCTGCTGATTTGCTCTTTTAGCCGATGGTAATTTGCATATAGCAACCTGAAATTGTGATTAAAAACAGACAAATATTGTCTTTCAGAAAAAAAGGATTAAAGTTTTAGGAGAAAATGTAATGTTCTGTCCTTTGTAGAGATTAAAAAATGCCAAATGGATAAATGTTGAAATAGTGGAAACAGACAAATCGATGCATCTTTGGCATCTTAAAATATAAAAACACGAAAAGCCAGAGATATTTAAGAAACCATAAGATGTGAGCAAGCTAAATATTTACTAGTTAAATTTTAGTTAGTTCTGAGCTAGCTAAAAGAGTTTATAAAGAGGTTTCCAAAACTCAGCTTTTATTTTGGTAGTCTACTTCCTCTTCTTAGCAAGTCAATTTACACATAATCTAAATATTTCATTTGAAGCTAAACTCTCAGCTAACTATTCAGCTAACTACATAGTATGCTTGGTATTTAGTTTAAAGGTAAATATTTAGCTGCAAATTAAATAGTTAGTTTGAAACTGTGCTATTCATAAATAAATAACACGGTGAAAATATGATGTTAGAACATGTTTTTTCTTCGCTTATGACTAGTTATAAAACTCAAACTGTTGGAGTTAATTTTTGACTGTGTAACTTTACAATCAACATTTGTGTGCCGTGTAAATCAAAAAGAGTTACAGAAATAATCATTTTAATGGTTTCCTCATCTACCAGGCTGCAGCTCTGCAAACCGATGAATGGATGGACAATTCTGGAGCAGAACACACATTTTTCAGGAAGCTGCAATAACCCCAAACACTGAGAGCGAATCATTATATCGGCTGATATTTAGCCTCTAACCACTTTCACTATGAACCCGTCCATCCGCCCAGTCAAAGCCCGCTGATGTGGAAACAGAAACGCAGCTGATGCTCTGTGGTGTCATCTCTTCTGCTGGAAAAACGGCAGAATGACTCATTCAGAAAGTAGTGAGTCTCTCGGCAGAGACACTGTCGCTGCAGCGCATTGATTACTCGCTCAGACCAGACGACAGTTTACAGGCCAATCAATAGTTTGTGTAAATTTTAGTCAAATGAATGAAGGAAGCTGCTTTTTCTGTCACTCTTGGAGTTTAGGGAAACCATCCGCAGGCTGACACACCAATCTATGACCTTTTGCATCAGGTCAGCTCTGCATTAAAAAGAACCACAAGGACATCAAACCCTGAACTGTGTCAACTCAGCAGCTCTGCAGAACTCATTAATCTGGAGCTGAAACTGCAAATTCCTCCATTAACTCCTGAAATCGTGGCTTCGGCTCCAACAGGTGCCGAACAGGCTTCGCCGTTTTATGCGTCAGCCTCGTCAGGATTTGATTTATGGACTGGAAACGACTCCAGAGCAGATTCTTTAATTCCCAGCAGAGAAATTAAACTTCATAACGAGATGACTTTCCTCAGACTCACTGTTCTCTCGGTCTGATTTACAGTTTATGAAGAAATATTTCTATGTAACAGGTGTCCTTGCAGCTTGAACAATGGTTGCCTAGCAATGCTGATTAAATAGAAAATCTGCTGTAGGCAAGGTGAGCGCTCGTCTGTGCTGTGGTGGTATGACACGACTCAGTTTGTTTAAATTGCTCCTTTGAATGGTTTCCTCTCCACAGTGATGCTTGTAACGAACATTAACAACATTCAAACGTGATTTCACCGCAACAATGTCACATTAACAACACATTGGAACGTTTTTTTATGGCAGATTAAAAACAAAACAAGGTTCTAATTTCACAGTTTTTGGGATAAAACAAAAACAATCGATCATTCTGACGATTAATCGGATAAAAAATTAGCACATTCGGAAGATTTATCAGTTAAATACTGAAACCATTTTTATATATTAGAAACATTAGAAAAATATGCAAATTAGCTCTACATCCTTGAGCAAATGAAGAAAGTGTTTTATTAAAGAAATTCATCTCTTACTGTGCCAGTAATGCCAGAATTGGTAATAAAGATTTTATGGTGTCCTGATTTAATGATGTGTTTCTGTTAGTTGTGTTACTACCCCCAGGCCACTAGAGGCAGTAGCAAACCCCAAAAGGACCAGATTTAGAAGGACATAGAAATCTACAGATAGAATTTATGACGAACTGTGAGCTTTGCTTAAGTAGAAGAGAGAAGTTCAAATGCATTCTGAGAGTAAACTTTCTTCCTAAAGGTGAAAATATCACAGATCTCAAAAGAAAATAAAAACGGGAGACAGCAGATAATACAGGAAAAAGCTCCTCCTTCGTTTCTGGAGTGGAACTGTCCCATATAATTTTAGCAAGGAAATGAACGTGTTGGCCACACCTCTAAATACTGAATTAACATTAACAGCCATCGGATTCGGATCCGTACTTCTCTGAATGGTTGTTTACAGAGCACGTAATTTCTGGTAAGCTTCATAGCATCTAACTTGCGCATTACATACGTGCAAACGTTAGGGTAACATTTAAAACCTAAATAGAGTCTCCAGTAAACCAAAATACTCAGAACACCTAAACAGATTTCTTTCGATGCAGAGAACCATCAAAACTACTCACCAAGATACCACATACAGTTACCAGCAGTCAGATAAAACAGGAGACAATTTCACCAACTGGCTAATAACTAAAGTAAACGCAAATTTTGAGCAGAAAAAAATTATACTTATATTATAAGAGTAGCGGATCCCATTTCCTGCTCCGACGAAGCTGTTTCAGGGTCCTGAGCGTCACAGAAAGTAACTGGCTAAGCTATGAGCGAGTGGAGCTACAAAACAAACAGGTGCATCATGGGTAACGTAGTGCAAAATGAGGGGAGGACATTTAACAACGGTTAAATGGCGCTGCAACATAAACAGAGCAGATTTGAGGTTTTTCTTTAGTAAAAGACAACTAGACATTACTCCCACAAGCGCCCAATGTTTTGATTATATTTACCCAGAATTCCTTGGGCAATCGATCAGTTCTTCGGTATGTTTCGCGTTCACACAGCTATACCTAAATGTTATACAAGCAGGCTGAAGATGGTCTTTGGTACAGGTTTATAGATATTTAGGATACAAACAGAAACAGTATTTACCAAAGTCAAATGCTGTCAAAATTAAACTACATGTATAGACAAACAATGTAGAGACAGGCAGGGAAGAACTCAAGAAAAAAAGCAACTAAAAGTACAAAGATCTAATATCTAACAGCAATAAAAGACAAACAGCAAAGACTTGTAGATTAGCATTAATTAAAGCCAGTTGTAGTGACTATAGGTGTGACTAAATTGAAAACAAAAGACTGCAGATCAATGTTTGAACAGGAAGTGTTTAGGTTCACTTGAGTGTGTGTGTCTAAGTGTGTGTGTGTTTTAGGATGCCCTGGGCTCTGCTGTTGGGACTGAAGCCAGACGGTTTACAGTCTGAAATTTGATGAAGTCTGTTGTGTTTTATATGCACAATGCATTATGAATGAGGCCCACTTTCTGCCAAAGGGATGAAATAAACAGGGAGGCGCTGGTCGGAGCTGCAAAGACTCGTTGATCATTATGGATGCTGAAGCATTATTCTGATTCTTTGATTTAATGTTCTAAGATCGAACGCAATTTAATTTCCAAAAATTTAATTTCCTAACCAACCAGACCACCTCTGTGACAAAATACAGCTGCGTCGTAAACCTAATTAATGCTTGTGTCACATTTGGCAGAAACAACTGCCAGAAAGCATTTGTGTAAAAACGATAGCGAGTCTTTCATGGTTGCTGCCACAACTTCTGTATCGAATTCCAGTCCGGGCTTGAATTGGGTCACTTCAAAACCTTCCTTTTGCTTGTTTTACCATTCATTCCTTGTTGACGTCTGGTTATCTTCAGTATGGAGTAATTTTAGGGTGTAGTCCGGTAGACTCGGCTTGATTGGGAACCGAAGTGGCAACATTTGTTACATTTCCAGCTGCTGTGGTTCTTTCACACTGCAAACCCTTTGAAATACTTGTGGTGGCGCTGCACCAAGAACCACTGAAGAAAACAACATGAAATCCTCTGAAGAACACACTGAGAGCACCTTCCTTCACAAGATGCAAACAAAAATGGAGACTTTAGTGGTTGTAGGATTTCTCTTTGGTCTTTCGCGCTAGACTAGCGCGTTTGTTTGTGCTGTGGTCCACTTCCTGCTTTTGAAACGATCTCTGGTCTGCTTGGCGTTTACATAAGCATTCAAACAGAATTCACTTCAACTGAACCAAGACTGAGGTTTTTATGCAGACGAGTTCACTGTTTTTGGTCTGCATCAGAGTTCAGTTATGTATTCAAACATCCCCAATTAAAACAGACTTTCAAAAAAACGTAAGTTTGATTAAAAAAGCTGCATTTATGGATATAAACGTGAAGCCCTAAAGCCTCAGAAACATCTCATGATCCTTTCCATTTGGTTTTCTGATTAGCTGTTTCCATTACAAATGTACTCAAAACCTTGTAAATTTTATGCTAATGTAAAAAAAAAAAAGCAATTTAGAGAATTTTCAACCTTTCAAACTCAGAAATTTCAATGTTTTTTTTTCTAGAGAATTTCTGAGATTTTTTTTTTTTTTTAATTTCCCCTAGTAAATCTTCGACTTTTGAAACTCAAAAATTTCAAAGTTTTTCTAGAAAATTTCTGCAATTGATCAAATGTTTTAAGGTATTTTTTCTAGCAAATTTTCAACTTTTGAAACTCAGAAATGTAAAACTTTTTCCTAGAAAACGTCTGCGATTATTAAAAGAAATAAAATGTTTTGGCTGACATTTCCTCCTCTTTTTTGTCCTTCTAACTATAACAGTGCCAATACTCTGCAATGTGGCGCTGACTCATACAGCAGGATCTGATCAAAATTCAGCTCCGTGAAATCTCTGCAGACCTTAACCCAAATTGATCTGTAAACAGAAAAACAAACCACATATGTGCTGCAGGTGAAACATTTTTCTCCAGAACATTTGGCTGCTGCACAAACACACAGACAACATTAAAATGTTTATCTTATCTCTTATGGGAGCTGTTTATGGCTCCTTCACTGTGACCTGAACTGATTTAGAGTTTAGGTTGAAACACTTCATCTGAGCATCTTAAAGTCCGGCCTCGCTCCTCCCCGGGTCTCTCGCTCCCTCCCATTCCCACAGACGTCTCCTTCAATGATACAGTATTGATTTATTGCCCAGCGGATGACAGGGACGGAGCGAGGTGCGCTGAATGAGAGACAGTAATATCAAACCGTGGAGCAGAGGCTGAAAATGAAAGACTTTATTAATGTTGCTGAAATATTTGCTGTTGTCCAGCTGTCATCGGCGAAGCTTGATCGACTGTTCAGACTCCACCTACAACTTGACATAACAAAGGTCTGATTTTATAGCTGTGGAAGAGACAAAAAGAGCAAATAAATGATGTTTGATATATATTAGGACAACCTACACATTACACTGCAAAAACAGAATCTTAACAAGTATTTTTGGTCTAATTTCATACTGAAATAAGACAAAATTATCTTACAAATAAGGTATAGGAAGTTGTTTTACGCTAATAATTCCTTAATATTGATGGAAAAAAGTACTAGTTCCATTATTTTATTCATAGCAATACATTCTTCCCATGTTATTAGTGAAATAATCTGCTTATTATTAATGTAAAACAACCACCAATGTCTTTCTTGTTCAAGTATACAAAGATATTTGTAGTAGAAACTAGACTTTGTGAAGATTTTGTGTTTTTGTAGTGTTTTTACTTTTAATAAAATGACATAAAAACATTTTTTTTTCACATTAAACTTTAAGACCAAGTTGTATAATGACACACTGAGAAATATGTAAACCTTTCTAAGCTCCAAACATCAGAATTATCTCAAAAATGAATATTTCACGGTGATCAGAGTCTTTAAACCAAGAAAAATGGGTTTCCTGTCAATCCTGAAAACTCAATATCATGTTAGTATCTTTATGAATCCTATTTGGTTTGATTTACAGGAGCCTCCTCTAATCTAATCCCACCTGAAGTTAATTATTTTAGTGTCAGCAGGTGTACAAACGTCTCAACTGGCGCAATTTCTGTAGAGGGTTTTAAAACATGAGTCCTGTCACCTCTATGGAGGTGAATATCATCCAAAAATAGAATATTCTGATAATTTCACTGCAAAAAGACAAAATTTTACAAAGTATTTTTGGTCTATTTTCTACTGCAAATATCTTTGTATACTTGAAATAATACAAGGAAACAAACAATGGGCAAAAATCTCCTCGCTGACGATGACTAGCTTTGGTTTAGCTATCAAGTTATCAACATAACGCGCTAAACCTTAAGTGTATGTGTGACATATAAAGGAAAAAGGGAGGCATAATTGTCAACACTTTAACTAGAAAACAAGTTCAGAACAAAGTTTTAATTCAGAAAAATAGCGATGAAGAGGGAAGGATGTCAGTTATGCTAGCTTGACTATGGCAACCGTAGCATGTAGCTGTGCTGTGGATTTCTGTGCGTTTCAGTTCAGTTAAAAAAACAACAAAAAAGAGCAACTAAGCACCAGCTCTGACAGATCATCAGTAGAGCAGGAGTTTAAATTAGCTAATCAACCACCACTGTGTTAGCTTGGCTAATAGCAGCGGCAGCTAATCTACCACAGTGATCACTTAATAATCTCAAAATGAACATCAAGCCTGAAAACATAAAACTGTAACAGACTGAATGTTCTGTTCTTACCTATTGAATCCTGATAAATGTAGTGGAGCTGTTGCCAGTCAGTTGCTATGGAAACGGTTCTGTGTGTAAGTAGGCGACTCAGAGAGCGAGAAAAAGGAAGAATAAGTGGTTTTGAATTGTTCTCCCAACAGTTTTTCTGTTATTTCGCCCTCCGCTGCAGCACAGCACACTAAACTAATAATACCTTCTTCTCTCACTCACGAAATTTCAGGATGTAAACAATAACATGCAGCTTGTCTCCAGGAGACAATAATTCATTAATATTGATGAAAAAGTACTAGTCCCACTGGTGGATTATTCCACTTATAACATGACATTTTTCCTATTCTATAAGTGAAACAATCTGCCCGTGGAAATGGTTCTATTTTATTAAAATTAAGGTATTACTGACTTAAAAGAAGCTCCTACATTTTGCTACTTGTAAGAGTTTCATAATATTTAAAGTGTATTAAGAGAAACTATACAAAATACTTGGTAAGATTTTGTCTTTTTTTAGTGTTGCTCACCAATTTTGTTTTATTTTTCAAAATAAATTTCATCACATATTTTTCTTTCCCTTAGTCTCTCCAGATATTCATGCTGAAACATTTCAGCTCGTTCAGCAGCAGCATAATGGCGGATCCAGTGTCTGTTCCTCCAACACGGACGCAGAAGAACAACCTCCCTCGACACGCCAAACAGCTCATCTGTCTCAGGGAGTCCAACACAAAATTAGGGCCACTCTCTGCTCTCTGTTTCCAAGGCAACCGCTACGGCGGCCGGCAGCGTGGCCGCATTATTTACCTCTGCCAGCGGCTGTATAATCCTCGTCACCTGCCTGCTGCGTCGCAAACCATACCTTTGGAGAAGAACGTCCAACCCCCACGAGCAACAGGACCCCCAACACACACACACGCGCACACACACACACGAACACACACATTTATAAACATAATGTAAATTCGTCATGCTGTCACACACAGATGAGGAAACCTGCAGGGGAGAGAAAGCAGCAAAAATCCACCCTGCTACACACTATTGAGATAAACTCAATATGTTTGCAACTGTGAAGATCTAATTTGAAAAAATAAAGTAAAATAAAACAAATCTATGCTATACGACAGTGAATTAGGGCCATTGTAGTTAGAAAAAAAGGAGAAATTAATTTCTGTATTTTGCAGGAAAAAACTAGGACATTTCTGAGCTCCAAAAGTTGAAAATTTATAGGAGAAAAATTAAAAAATGAGATTGATCTCAGAAATTTTCTGGAGTAAAACAAGGAATTTTATGAGCTCTGCAAGTCAAAGATTTCCAAGAGAAATTTTGACATTACTCTCAGAAAATTCAAAGATTTTTCTAGAAAGTTTCTGAGTTTCGGAGCTTTAAAATTTGCACAAAAAAAAAAGAAAAACCCAGAAATTGTGAGATTACTCTAAGAAATGTTCTAGAGAGATTTAGAAGATTTTCGTCTTGAAAATTTCTGCGTTTCTAAGTATGAAAGTTTTTGGCTTTAGACGTTTAGAAATTTCCGTGTTTTTCTATAAAATTTCTGCCATTAAGCTCTAAATTTCTGATTTTTTTCTTGTAAACTTTTGACATTTCGAGTTCAGAAATGTTCTTGTTTTTTCAAGAAAATTTCTGAGATTAATATCACAATTTCTAAACGTTTTCTTATAAATCTTTGACCTTTGGAGCTCAGAAATGTTCTGTTTTTTTCTAGAAAATTGTTGACTTTTCCAACTCAGAAAATTCAACATATTTTCAATAAAATGTTGGAGATTAATCTCAGTTTCTGAGGTATTTTTTGCAGACATTTACTCCTCTTTCCTCTCTACAGTGGCCCTGAAGCAGTGTTGTAATCCTAACAGGAAATGTTTAATGTGAAGAACATATTTATAATAAAGCGTGTAAAACACCTTCATGCTGCACGCTGGCTTTCAGAAAAACAAAATCCACACACAGAACGCCTGAGCCCCCTGTGTTCGCCCATCAGTCAGATCCATAATTGGCCGTCCATTATGCCAGAGTTCATTTGCATGGTTCCGGCTGAAGTGTTTACCAGATGTCTGTGGGTGTCGCTTACATGATTAGGCAGCAGTCCTGCTAATTTGCTGGGCTGATCCTCTGGGTGCTTGTCCGTCACTGGTGGAAATCAGGAAAAAAGCTACAGAAACTGCTGTTTGGTGGAGGAAAACTTGATGTTTTATAATAACGATGGTTCTGACTAGGCTAGATTTGGCACCTTGTTGTCTCTGTAAACTGATGGCATCAAAAACAAGATCAAAGTCTTAATACTGAAGATGGTTCAGGAGGATAAAGGAAGCCTGAGCAGCAAAATCTGCATTTTCTTTTCAGTTTGATGATGTTCTGTATAAATTGTGCCCCACAGAGCCAGTATGAGGGGCATTTATTGGATCGTTTATCATTTATCGATAAACTTTTTTGTCACAATAAGAATTTTGACTTATCGTCGTCTCGATAAATTTCAGATGCAAACAGTAAAAAAAAACAAAAAACCTCATTATCGGAAATGTTTTTATTGTTTGTTCCATGATATAATTAAATTTCTTCTGAGAAACAGTCAAAGTGCCTATAGTTACTATTTTTTCACGTCTTGAAATGAGCTGTTGGCAGAAACTTCTGTAATGTACAAATGAGCAGCGCTGCGCCGTTACCTAGCAACCCCAGTAGAACCCAGCCCGTTACCTAGCAACCCCAGTAGAACCCAGCCCGTTACCTAGCAGCCCCAGTAGAACCCAGCCCGTTACCTAGCAACCCCAGTAGAACCCAGCCCGTTACCTAGCAACCCCAGTAAAACCCAGCCCGTTACCTAGCAACCCAATCAGAGCTCCAGCATGTTGGTCAGTTGGGTTTACTGAGACGAGGGTCATAGCAGTTACTCATTGCATTTATTTGAGTAGCTTTTTGAAAAAATTTACTTTTAGGAGTATTTCTTCTACGCTGTACTTTTTATTTTTACTTCAGTGAGTTTATTATAAAGTATCTCTACTCTTCATGAGTAAAATTTCAGGATTTTCTACCCACTGAATGAAAAACAAACATGTTTTAACCAAAGATTCAGGCACACCTGCAGTTCTTGTTAAAGCTTCGTGAGTTTTTTATTGAAAGAAACTGATTTGAATAATTTTTCTTTTGCCTGATTTTATTTTTTGTTACTTACATGAATTATTATAATTTTGGTCCTTAAAATACCAAAATTTCCACTTTATAATTTGGTCCATCTGATAATGTAATTTTTAAATATTAAATGATTGATAATTTGATTAGTTACTCTGTACTTCAGTACTTTTTACCAAAAACCTTTTTACTCTTGAATAATTTCTTGGACAGCTACTTACATACACTTGAATAAAAATATGTTTTAAGTACAATTTTTGAGTATCTCTGTGAAAATCACACTTATTTTTAAGAAGCCAATTGAAAATGGGAAAGTTTTTCAAGAGGAGTGTTTGTGTTTGTGGCTTCATGATTTCCGTTTCATGCATTCACAGCCATGAAATCACCCAAAAATGTGTGATAAATAGTTTTCTTTAAAACATTTTATCATTATCACAATACTACCATGAAATTTATTGATAAGATTCCAAGTCCACATCGCCCATCTTTGCTGCTTAATTCTCCAAACATGGAGGCAGATTCCTGGCATCAAGTTCGAACTCGGCTGAAAAACACGTAGAAAAAACTGTAATAAATGATTGACTGCACAAGATTTCCATTTTGTAAACAAGAGGCGTTTCGCTCCGTCATCCAGAGAAGAGACGTTTCCATTAGAGCGCCGGTGATGGACGCCCGCACACAGAATCAGCTCATACATGTTTCCAATCATTTGTTGTGACTCTTGGGTATAAACACAGGCGAAGGCACACAAGCACCTGCTGAAACATATAGAGTATGAACTCTGCAAAGTGACACATGCTCATTTGCAGCCGACTCCCGCCTGTCACAACATTACGTTTAATGGACGTCTGGCAGGGAGCTTCCCCACTTCATCCAGAAATTTCTGCAGAATAAGAGCGTCAACATCCAAATAAGACGCTGGGTGTCGAGCCGATCTGAAATAGCAATCAGCAGATGTAAATGTCATCGGGTTTTCAGCTTGAGGGTATTTTAATAGGAACATTCTGATCCTGGGATTTAAATCCAATATAGATGGCTTATCCGATCCCTGTATGTGCTCCAGGAGAACGGCGAGGAAGTGGTTTCAAATGCCACAGAAATGTCACAGATCATATAAAAGTACACATTTCTTACAGGCTATGACTAACAGACATACTTTTAGTTGCATTTTCACTGTAAATGGGGAAAAAAGCTTTGAGGAATTGCAGTCGTTTGGTTTTTAACTCATCCACGCCTAATAAACTCGCTCAAATTCTGTTAAAGTGGGAAAAGTTGACATAAGACATTGCAAGTACTATTTTTGTTCTGTTTTGTAAATTCAACATAATTATTTAAAAAATATATATTTTTTACCCAAAGTTTGTACACAAAGTGCAAAAAGACGCTTGCTTTGAAAACAAAGATTAGACATCCATAGACTATTCTTAGCGACTAGCATGCTAATGCTAGCACACAGATGCTAGCTGTAGCACACTTTGTAACTATAGTTAGCAAGAACCATGCTAACACAAATGTTAGTTGTAGCAGTTATGTAACTAGTTTGATCAGCAGATGTAAATGTCATCGGGTGCTAATGCTAGCACTCCAATACTAGCTGTAGCACATTATGTAGCTATAACCCCCAACTAGCATCTAGCATGCTAATGTTAATATTCACACACAAATGTTGTAACACATTATGTAGGTATAGTCAGCAACTATTATGTTAACATTAATGCTAGCACTCAGATGTATGTTAGCTGTAGCATATATCAAAAGGACGCTAAAGTTAGCATTAGCTCTATGTAACGCTAATTTAAGGCTAGGCGCCTGACTATGGCCAATATAATCGGCAACCAGAAAAGATTCGGCTAAGGAGCCTGTGTGTGAATAAAACACTAACAACAGGTAGAAAGGTTAAGTTATTGTATTCAGATGTATATATTTTTGCATATATTTAAAGAGATATTCAATAATAATAATAATATATATTTATATTTCCCAATAAGGATAAACATTAAACACAACAGAAAGACAACAAATAAACACAAAAAAATAAATAAATAAATAAACAAATAAACCCTGATAACACCCAAGAGTTTTTCTCTCATTCAAGTCCAGTCCTTTTG
>CAEFZX010022726.1:0-127180 GCA_903066825.1 Alfaro cultratus | reverse complement strand
TATATATATATATATATATATATATATATATATATATATATATATATATATATATATATATATATATATATATTCTTTATTGAGTTATAGAAAAAGCCATAATGCTCCTGTTGAACTATCCAAACCGGATATGTTTAAAAAAAGCAAGCATACTATCCTTCTTTTTTTCTGTTTTCTTTCAAGAAACTGTTGAAACAAATTCAGTTTACAGATTGGAAACAGGAAAAATAGTTGTTGTTCCTAAGAATGTTTATAATTAATGATTTGCCTTTCTGGAGGCCGTGTAAGCTTGTTTGTAAAAGCTGGATTTTCCCTTGAATTTTACCACCGGAGTGTTCCTTTTCGTAGCGGTACAGCCCTGATGAAATCCAGAGGTTGAATAGCTTTGGTGGGTGCTTTCCTTTTCAGATCTTTCATCTCAGGCGGGCTAACCTGATCTTGTTCAGTTAGACTATGAGCCGGAGATCTCTGAACTTCCTGGTGTCCCAGTAATGATTGTTAATGATGTCATCTGATCAGGAGGAGCGGATGTGTGTAGCTATGAGTATTTTGTGTTCAAAATCTGGTCTGTGTGTACATCCAGTGTTCTTTGGAGCAGATACCTCATTAGATTGAGATGTGGCTCATTTTGTTTTGGTGGTGGAGGTGGAAGGGAGTGCAGCAGGAAACATACTTGACAATGAACCCCAGTGTCTGAACAAGCAACCATAAGTGGCCTCATCTTCTGCCTGAGTAAGAGGCCATGACTTCGATTTTCATCAACCCCGAGTCTTAGACAGTACTGATAGTAAAGTTGAAAAGGAAACTAAAGCTTACCCTGGTTATTTATTATTGTAAGCTTATTTATGAAAAATACAAAATAAGTTCATTTCTATACACTTGCACTTTCTGCGCTTGCTGAATGCAAGGTTGTGAGGGTTAATGGGACTGAATCATATAAAGTGAACTTCTCAGATTTAATTGAACTAAACTGAATTCACCCTTTATTAATTAAATTTAAATTAATTAAACTGAACTAAATTTATCAGAAATGAAGTGAAATAGAGTGTAAAATAAGTTCAACTACACTATTTAAGTAAGGAATACTACAGTAGAACTGGAGTGATTTAAACTGTCAAATTGAATAAATAGATATTGAACTTGACTAACATATTATGAATTAAACTGAACTTAACTAAATCAATAAGAGTTGAGTTGTTTCAATTGTAGTGACTTGACGTAACCTGAATGGAACCAGTTTAAAATTAGGACTAAAAGACCTTTGCAGGTTTAAAGCATGTCAAAATCATGCTAGCTATGAACACTTTTTAAATTTCTCTTAAGTAATTTAGCACTAATGGTAATAAGATTGGTCACAACAATCTGATATACCTCAAAGCAAACGAAACATGGAGTCCAATCAGAGCCTTGATATCTATAGTCTTCGGTTCTAGGGTCATTGTCAGGAGAAATACAGATGACAGGCTTCTTCAAGAATCAGGGAGATCTATCAATCTGGCGGATGAAAAAATATGTAGCCTGAAAGTGTAGTTTAATTTGATATTGATGGTAATTTTCTATGGTTTTTAAAATATGCTAAGATTACGTTTGACTATTTTTAATTTTTATTTTATTTTTTAATAACTGTTGCCATACACAAAGATATACTTTACAGGAAATTTGCTGAATATTTAAATGTATTTATTAATATTACAGACTAGAAATCCGAACACCATATCCTCACCAGAGGGCCCCCAGAGAATATGGCCGAGCTGTTAGATTGCTTGAAATCCTGCTTGTGTCTCACACAAACAATGTTTAATGATTTCCTCTCCCAAACATACAGATGTGGGCAGACAAGGCATCATAAAAGCCTTGCAGATAGTGCTAATGGGGCCGTGGTTGTTAATGGGGCCAGCAGTACTCTCATTGATAAATGATGCTTATCATACTCAAAGCACCAAGGATTTGTTTCACTTTTCCCACTGCCAATTCTTTGATTCAGCCACAGATAACACCCTAATGACCTGTGGTATTGATGTGGCTTACCATGCTTGTTGTAATTTGCCGAGATAAAGGCAAACATTTTCCTGTTTCATCACTAAAAGTACAGTTTTGGTGTGACCATGCAACACCTGGTTAATGAAATATAATAAA
Organism: Alfaro cultratus; assembly: GCA_903066825.1. Taxonomy (NCBI): domain Eukaryota; kingdom Metazoa; phylum Chordata; class Actinopteri; order Cyprinodontiformes; family Poeciliidae; genus Alfaro; species Alfaro cultratus. The sequence goes on along the minus strand of CAEFZX010022726.1, from coordinate 125,044 downwards.
GTGAAGAAATTACATTGGAGAAATAAACCGGATGTCTGCTAATAACCCACTGTCACTTATTGTATTTCTGGAATATAAATACAGCTCATGGTTCTATTTTGAGCAGCCTTCTCTTTGCAGAGTCCCATACAACCATTTGCCAAGCCCACATTTAGACCTCAGCTAAATGGGTGTAATTACATCATGTTTGCCTCCTACCTCATAAGAGGGGATGGAAGTAAAGGGGGATGACCCCTTATGTCCAGAACATGACCTGGGAATGTAGACATGCAGCCTGTGACAATGGCAAGCATGGTGACCTGTCTAATGGGCTACAGCTGATGCCCTGCAGCATCCATCTGTTCACTTCAGTTCTGTAGGTCTTAGTGCTAATCACGAGGTAAATGCATTTTTACATAGTTTGGACATTAGTTTTGTTGCGAAAATGCATGCCAAAACTTTACTGCTCATCCAAGTTTCTGCAAAAGATCACAAACTGGGAAGCAGCACAAATGCACTCCTTCATCCAAGTGATATTTTACAATATCTGTTCTGTTACGGAAAAAAAAATACATCCCTCTTCACTGCAAACTGGAATAAATTTATGTCCTGTCATTTAATATAGTTGTCTTTTGATGCTTAATGCACCATTAGGACTATGTTTTATGTACTGTTTTATGCTGCACTCACTACCTAAGACCTGATTATGAGCAGCTTGATCAATATCCTCATGTATCTGGTTCTGGAGAGGAGAGAGAGGGTTCTTATTTAGGAAGTAAATTGAGCCCAAACTTTCCTGTCAAAGCGGTAAAAGACTTCTTGAAAATTTGTGGTAAATGAGTAGCAGATGTGTATGTTTATGCAGATAAATTGAATTATCTGGGCTTTGTTGCCCAGGCACTGGGTCCTCAGTGGCCCTCTCTAATCATGCTGTCAGTGATTTAACTGGCTTCAATGGGTATTGCCATTTCAGGGGAACTAAGGCAGGCACCAGGAAATGAAACACGGTTGCTTTAGCATAGATTGTTTAAATAGTGACTTAACTCTCCCTTCACCAACCACAAAGTTAATCTCCTTTAATGTTATGAAGGACAGGATGGATTAAAAAAAGAATACAACATAGAATCCACATAATGAAATATATCCTTATTAGTTGCTGATTCTTAATTTGAGCATTGATCTAATCATGAGTACAGCACAACAAGCACTTTTCACAAGTAATTATTTCATAAGTATTCATATGCAAGCTATTAATTTAAATGGGAAATTCTGATATTTAGCCAGTTTTACATTATTCTTTCTTATTCCATCCATCTTATTTAAATAAGAAGATGCCACTTAGCAGAAAAAAACAATATAGTTTTAATTTGTGATGACTGTGGTCAGACTGCATGATTTTGAACCAAAAGGTTTTGGCTTTAGTTCAGTACAAACTAAGAGTTAAATAAAACTGTTTGGACTGACATAAAAAGTTCACCCTTTCAGTAAGAGTTTTCACTGAAAGACTCACTGACAAGGTAAAACCCCTAACAGTTTAAAAAGATGAACCATTGAACCATTCTGTGTACACAGAATCCTTTAATAATACATTTTTCTTAGTGACTATTATGAATTCCATGACATTACAGAAATTGGGTCAAACGACAAGTCAAACTGTAAACAACTAAGGCTGAGTACACAGAAGTCATGGGGTCAACGCTCTACTGCTAACATCGTAGAAAGAGTTTACAGAGAAAAATAAAAAAATCTGAAATAATGTTCTTTAAGCTGCAGGACATGGCCAGCTAAACATAATATAATCCAACATGAATTCTACAATGTATGAGAGAATGTTTGAGGAAATGAAAGGCTATGTGTAAATAAAAAAATAGAACTGAAGAAGACTTTGTAATATTAAAAAGTCACATTAAACTGACAGCACAGTGAATGGCATACATGCATGTATGCCATTCACTGACAATATTTACATCAGCTCTGAATCATGGCAAAAATTTTGATGCCAAACCACTTTTCAATATTTTCTTATATCCAAGTTACCCTCAGTATTTAGCTTTGTAGGTCAGTTTTTGAAAATGGTTGAATATTCTACCATTCAACCAACACTTGTTATGTTGTTATGTTACCAACATAACAAGTGGGAATTCATTTTTGAAACAAAAATTTGCTTTCCATCTTGCAAAGGAAAATGGAAAGCAAGCTTCACCACTCTGTGATGAAGCTTGCGTCAAGGCCCCACTTCATCTTTTAGCAGACCTAACCCTCGACCAGGGGAAGGTCCTTTATTATTCCCCGTCAGGTCTGCCATTTTTCACCTTTGTCTAAAAATACAATGGAGGAGGTGGGGAGGTCTGAAAGATTGCTCAAGAATTGCCGGAACAAAGGGAGCGAACTTGGAGGGGCTAAAAATACAGCACAGCGTGTGAATACGATAAAGGACTTGACGAGAGGACGCTGACAAAGCTTTGCTGACTTTCAAGTGGGAGAACAATGTGGCAGACACTTTCAGGGCGTTTGGCTGCTCGCGGTGGCGGCTGGACAGGCTGTGAAGCAGGATGTCGACATCAGCCCTCATGGAGAGAACTGAAGGCTGCCTAAAGACAGCGTATGAGACAACAGGGAGCAAATCATGATTGTTATTAATATGAAAACTTGAGAGGCTTCTTTTAGCTAAACTGTTATACTTGTGATTGTGGTTGCAAAAACAATACAAAGCAAGAGAAATACAGAGGGGGCTGAGAAAGGGCATACCAATAGATGCAACATGAGAAGGGCCCATGACCCCTCATCTCATTGATTTAGACAAAGGAGGGCTGGACTTAATTACCTTCAATTTTCCCACTGCCATCACTTTCTCTGTTGATCACTTTTCCCAGAAAAGTAAATGCATGTGTGCATGTGTATGTATGTGTGTTAAGTTGTGTCTCTCAAAGTAATATGTTGTATGTTTTTATGGCTAAATTTGTAATTTAGTAGTGGATGCTGTGCTCTGGAAATTCTGGGCTCCTTCGTCTGTAATCTGATTTCAATGGCAGTGCCTTTAGAGGTGGAGACAATCTGATTTTCTGCTTTGACTGAGCGACTGGTTTATGTATGTAAGCATTTGTGTGTTTGATGCAGAAGGTTAAATACTTACAAGGCGCCACCATTCAGGTGATCAGTATCTTTCTTGTGAGACATTATGACAGTATTTAACTGGGCATGCTACAGAAAATAAGGTCAATTAGAATGTAAGGAGATACTGAAGCCTGTAAAGAAAAGAGGAAATTAAGGAAAACAGCGAAATCTTCCTGATTCCATCAAACATATTTTAGGAGACATCGCCAAAAAACCTGGAGCATCTTTTACAGCTGTTACACAAAAATGCAATGTAGATAATTAATAAATAGCTGCTCTGAAAATGACTAAAATTATAGCTCTTTTTTTTTGTTTTTGTTTTTTAATGTGGTGTTTTGTTTTGAAATTGTACGTATTTGAAACCTTGATACCACTTGAAACCTCTAACTGGTTTATGTTTACTACTTTTGTTTCAAGTGGTATCAAGGTTTTAAATATGTACAATTTCAAAACTGCATACTTTCTGCCATTCCGTTCTTTATGTTCAAAGTAAATTTAAAGAGATACCAGAGAAAGTCATGGAGTGACCAGTGTCTTCCCCAGCTGTATGCAACATAAAGTAGTTCCTTGCTCTCCCCCTGATGCTTCCTGCCAGATGGCTGACACTTTTTTTGTCGCTTTCGAGGCAAATTCCCCTGTATTGAAATACTTTTAGTTGCAAATAAGTCCCGACATGGCAACTAAGTGTTTTCTAGACAGTCTGTATTGCCCAAAACAGAAAATTGCATGTAGGATTTTTTAAATGAAATTTTTACATTTTTGAAAGGTAAGTTAAAACAAACAAACAAACAAACAAACAAAAAAAAAAAAAACAGATACTAGAAGCAGGGGCGCCATATAAGGGGCCCTGACTGACAGGTGGCTCTCGACAATTAATTAATTTATTTTTTGTTCATAGAAATTAAAAAAATTAAAAATGGGGCCCTGTCAATTACAAAATAAATCATATTGTATTTTCGAAGATTGTTTTTAGCAGTAAAAATTTTATGTTACAACTCCCAGACCAAAAAACACACATCCATATTTGCACTGAACCTCCCTGGATCTGCATGAAATGGTTCGTTCCTGCTTGGAGCTTGATGGTGAAGGTGCCCAGCAGCAGTCAGTAGAAAACAAGAACGACTGTGGCAATTATTATGTTATTAAGAAAAATTTTAAAATGAGGTTTTCAAAATAAAAATGAAAAATAGAGAGAGAAAAAAAAGACAAGAGTGGCAATTTATAACCCAGTTTTTCTCCAAGAGAGGTGGGTAGACTGTGTGAGATTATCAACCATTTAGCATAGTTAGCTTAGCTTCAGACTACTGTTTACCTCCATTTCACTAGCATTTAATGAATTAAGGGAAAGAAAATTAACAAGATATTCATAAATTTAACGTGTCCCTATACCTTTTACCACTTAACAGATGAGTCAGCAGCAGCAGCTCTAAACCACGTCCCTCCTGACCCATCCTCCCCTGAGTGAAATTAAAGCTGCAGTATGTAACTTTTATAATATATATATATATATATATATATATATATATATATATATATATATATTCACATATTTATTAAAACTATCAGTATGTTGTGACAGTATGGTATGAGAGAGATAATATGTGAAAAATCTATTTCCTCTGCCTTCTCAAAGTGTTAGAAACAACCAGTGGAAGGAGAGTTTTAGTGCTAATCTCATGTAGCTGCTCATCCTTCCTCCCCCTCGCTCTGTGCTATGCTGCAGCTAGCATAGCCTGTTGTAAATGCTTAGTCTAGTTAGCATAGCTTTTGACTAAACTGAAAATAATTGTCCTATAAATAAAATTATCGAATTGGGTGAGATTGTCTCAAGCCTCATCTGTAGCGGGTCTGTGTGTCTTAAAGGTGGCGTTATTGCAATCTTATCTTAAAATAGTGGTCTTGGGGTGCCATGGTGGCGTACGGGATAGTGCGACCCATATTTGGAGGCCTTGAGTCCTCGTCGCGGCCGTCGCGGGTTCAACTCCCGGACCCTTCCCCCTTTACTGTCAGCCTACTTTCATACAAGGGACACTAGAGCCCACAAAATCAAAAAGGCCTTAGCTAACTTGCTAATGTACAGTATTCAATTAAAAATAATCTCAAAACAAAACTTCTTGAATGGATGGTTTGTTAATTTTAATTTAACTGTGTTGTCTCCCAGACTACAGGTATTGCTTACAACATGTTTTATATTACAATTTACATTGAAATGTAGCTATTAGCAATCATGTTCCTGTTTCTTTAACTCTAGTAAATAAGAAAAAAAATCACACAAAGTAAAAACTGGACATTTAAACTTCGTTGCTTAAAGATTAAGACTTTATCAATGTTTTAGAAACGAGTGGAGTTTGTATTTGGTGTGCAATCTGCCTGGAACATCAGCATATGTTCTCTGGGAGGAAGGGAAGGATTGATGAAAGATAAAAATCACATTCATCAAATAGGAAGATAAGAGAAAACTAACATGTTCAGGAATTTGAGAAAACATTAAGTTGCAGGAAGCTTCCCAGGAAACCCTCTGCAAAATATGTAAATTATTGACATAGAAAACAATAAAATAAAATTTGTCACTAGACAAACAGGTCAATCAACAATGCATGCACACACCCACAACTAAGAATTTAAAGAGACCAATCAACATGACAGCCATGTTTTTGGACTGTGGGAGGAAGCTGTATCCAGGGAAATACCACGAATGCACCGGGAGAACATGCAAACACTATGCAGACCCTGAGACAGCATTACAGTACTTGCTGTATGGCAACAGTGCCTCTGTGCAGTCCCTAGTATTATGTGTTATGACTCTAATATGCATTTTACAAAACGTACCAATTTATTGATAAAACTAAAGCTTTTCTGGAAGTAAAACAGATTTTTCAATGGATTATAATAGTGCATTTTCTAAAATAAGTATGAGCTGGGTCCCCGATTGACTTGATGCTTGGCCCTGTTTGATCCAGATCAGAGCTTTTGGTATATACTGATAACTAAAAACAAACCATCATCCGAATGCTTTAAAACACCCTTGTTTGCTAATCAAAATGAATGATTAATGACTCACAATTGTTGCTTAAGATGGATGAGTTGGACTTCTCTTTTACATGATTTAAGACTGGTCAGTTGTACCACACGCATGGGTGCATGCATGAAAATTCAAATTCATACAAACATTCCTCAACATGGTACTGTTTACTGTAATTAGTATCAGTCCATTTGCACCCCACTGACCCAAGGTGACCCACCAGATCTGGGTCAACAGGGACAAGCTGCACCACAGTGGAGACGGTTGGGGATCAAGGTAAGGCAGGCCATCCATGTAAGAGTGCATTGTCATGTGTGCCAGTGTAAGCGGGGTGGAGGATGGATGTCTGGGGCTGAAGTGTGTGTGTGTGTGTGTGTGTGTATGTATGGCCAGGTGTTTGTTGGCAGGTGACAAAGGCTGGTGTGCAAACTGTAAGCGTTTCTGTGCACGTGTGGGACTTGGTGGCTGTGTGAGCGTACTCCTCATTGTGCTGGACTTCAGAGGCCCAAGCGTCTCCTGCTTCCTCTCGGAGGCAGCGGGTTAAAAATAATGTGGTGTGCAATGAGCAACGGGGAGCAAGGCGCAGACAGCAAGGAGCCAGAGCGTCACACATACACACACCCTCAGCTAATCACACTTGCTCCGGCACACACGGACACACACACAGTACAGTAGTGCTCTATGGATTTTTTCCTGTTTTATTGGTATCTCTCTTACAGACCAAAGATGCTCATATACGCCATCATACACAAACAGAAAAGATTGTCATTCAAATCACTCACACTTCATCCTTTATTTCAGAACAGATAGGAAGCAGATTTAACATCTGCTTAGACCTTTTTATTTTCATGTTTTATAAATACTTAATACTCCCACCTCATTTTGCTTCTGAGAAAAATGAATTACTCAGAAGTTTGTTTTTTTTATTCATTAAAGTCTATTGAATAATAATAAAAAGAAACAGACAGCTCACTGATTGATGAACTGCACATTGATTCTTGAGCTACAAATAAAGATACATTTAGTGACACAAGGTGGCACTGGGATCTTGCTGGTGACCAAGTAAATCTTTGACTCCGGCGTACCATGTGCATGTTTACGCTGACTATCAGAAAATTATGAAGAGAGCACCAATGACTCACAGGTAAATGTCCTATCGCAGCTTTCTCCATATCTTTCTTGTCTACCCCTCCCTCCATCGCGTGAGGAAGCCAGGGCGGCAGCAGTCTCTCTCCGCCCTGAGATAAGCCTGACTCCAGTCAGCCCTGCTCACCTCCTGTCATCTGTCTGGTCTCCTTATCAGCTGGACTGTGCAGAACAGTGGTGTTGACGCTCTAATTAAACCCATGCTTTCTCACCTGGCCCCAGCACACAAGTGTCTTTGATCTACAAGTAGAACTTTTTGCTATATAATCTTACAAAAAGCTCTGTAGAAAATTGTCGAATGTTAAATGTTAATGTTAAATATATTTGTCTGCTTTCTATATAAACCTGAAGATGTTTCCTTGAAGATTGTGTGAAATCATGTTTATAACCAGAAGAAACAAACCACACAACAGTGTTTATGTACACTGTGTAAAAAGTTAAAAAGTTTAATAATAAATTAAATACATTTTTAATCCTGCTTTTTAAGTTATGATCACCAAAATTCTAATTTTTTCCCCAAGTTGCAGAATAACAAAAAATATTTCATTTTTCTTTAGAAATATTTTATAAAACTCAGTTTAGAGGTTAACACACCTTTCCTTACACTTTGGTAATATTTGGTGGCCTTTAAAACTGTATAACTCAGATATTTTGGGTATCTTCCCACAAACTTTTTGCCGTAGCTTGGAATTTCTGCCCATTCTTCTTGACACACAATTTCAACTTCACATTTCTTTATTTGCACTAGAACACCATTCCTAGGCCGGGTAAAAGCTATTCAGATCTGCCTTATTTCACCATTAAAGTCCAGTCTTAATCTGGCTTAAAGGGGGGGTGGCTAACTGGCTGATTGACCATTACCATGTCCAGACTGTGTTCTCTTATGATGGTGCCAAGCTTAGTTTATGATATGTACAGCTTTATTATGCTGACTTGAAGAGACACAGTGGCTAGTGCAACACCAGACACTGCAAACAATGATTTGTATCTTTTAAAGTGCATTTCTGCTGGTATGTATTGAAAATCTTCATCGAAAAAATTATTTGTTTGATAAAATTAATTTAGCACTTTTCTTAGTAAGGCGGTATACCAGGGACGGCCATACTACAATATTTTTATTCAAATTTATTTGATGTTGGTGTGTACAAAGTGGGAGTCTTGCACTTTTATCTTCTTTTGACTCAAGCATTTCAAAGATGAATTTTCACACCTTTCAGTGTTCTTATCAGTGCCTCTGACCTAAAGCAATTAAATCACCTCCATAGAGAAAAATCAATATTCTCAGACTTAAGCCATGACCAACAGGTTACATGGTTCCAGCCATTAAGGTAAGTAAAATGGTCTATTTTGCCTCAATTTAGTGTATCTGAAACAACATATGCCTGATAAGGAGACTCTGATAGAGGTCTGCAGAGACACTTGAGGAGAGGGTTGCACACTAAAGGTATACTCATAAATGTTTATAGCTCACCATTAAACTTTGCTTAGATGTCGGATGTGTCAGTCGCTGATAGCAGAGCCCTGTCAGTTGATTTATGGCCTTCCTTGAAATTGCCTTAGTGACGCCTGGGAAGGATGACTAACCAACTCAGGTAGGGTCAACAAGCTCAGACAGTTAGATAAGAGAAAGGCAGACACAAAGACAGAGACAGATAGCCCCTGGGATGGACAAAAAGAATGACGGTCGCTTCATGTAAACATGGCAGACATCTCTTGATCTGCCCTGAAGACACAAGACCAGCCGCAAGCCAGTTTATCTGATGATGCTATTGTCTAGCCCGATTTGATATGGAGGTCATGCAAGTTAATATTTAACATTATCAAATTAATTTGAAAAACTTTTTTTCCCCCTAAAATACTACATCAGTCATCTATTTTAAGTGTCTTTCGGTGTGTTCTTGCTGGCAACAAAAGCTCTAATGTGGCATTTATCCAGCATGATATCATTACACAGAGTGTGTCCATCTTTTGCACTTTCTCTCTCCTAGTTGAGATGTCAAGCCTCAACACCATTTGTCTCAATCAGCTGCCACAGCTTCCATTTGGCCTGTGCACCCATTCAATATTGAAACCAGCAGCTTCTAGTTCAGACATTAAAACTTGCACACACACGCAAACGCACCCAACCAGCAGCGCACCAGCATGTCTTGCAGCCACACATCCCACCATAATGCCATTTAGTATAATAGCTCTGCGAGCAAATAGCAGTTAACTGTGTTAAAGTCTGAATCTGGTTCACAATGCCTATGTGAGCATCTGTCATCTTTATCAATAAGCTGAGGGTCTGACGCGAATCTAATTTGCTCCCCAAACCTATTGTTCCGATGTCATCTTAATCTAGATCCAAACACAAGCAGTCAGTGACAATAATGTCACAGGTGCTTGTCCTGTCCTCTGACCTCGAAGGTATGTGTGTTTGCAGAGATGGACTTTCTCTTCTCCCAATTAAGGTACGATGAATCTTGTCAGCGCCGCCCTGAGCTGAACCCTGGCCATAAAAACAACACAAATTTTCAGGAGGTGAATTAGAATTTTTTATTTTGTTGGGAGATTGGGTGGCATGGATGGTTGCAGAGCTGGGTCTTCCCCCTGACACTGACCTGCTGACCTTCTTGACCTCCGAGGTGGCTTGGACAAAGGAAGCCTTTCCCTTTTAATTCTGCCCAGGGAGCGTTATATAGGACCTGACCCTGTGCTCCTCTTAACCTTTTGGACCTCTGGCCTGATGTCCATGATTTAGGGCAAATTTCATTACATGCATTCTCCGGATGAGACTGTTTGCTAAGAGGATACGGCAAAGTCACAACTCAGCCTGATTAAAATGCCAGGTATGGCAGACAGACAGAACACACACTCAGATGACCAAAATGCATGATTTGTGGAACTGTAACAGCACATTATGAATTGATGCACAACAAGTAAACTATTATATTGTGCAAATGGAAGGGTAAAGTAATACAATTCTGTAGACTTTATAGGGAGCTATGGTATACCAGGAATGGTGTATAACATGCTAATGCAAATGACATTCAGCAGTTTGAAAAGGTATTGTTACATTTTGACACATTACAATCACAAACTTCTATTTTGAATAATGATTAAAAAGTGAAAAAAACAAATCTTGGTTTTCAAAGTTTTAGACAAAAAAAAAACTTGCATTCAGGCCCGTGTGTCTGAACTTGCATTCAGACACACTGGCCAAGTCGTTGCCTTGGACAGTGTGTCCCTCCCAGTTTTGTTCATCTGAAACTGAAAATTTTATTAGTTCCTCTTTGCAAGATAGATAAAACCCAGTCAGCTTGAACTGAGGCAGACTTTGACTAATCTGCACTTTGACTTAGCCATTCTATCACATAAAAAGGGTTTGATCTAAACCATTCAATTGCAGCTTTACCTAAATGCTGAAGCTCCTTGTTCTTGTCAACTCTTACAGCTGTTAACATTTGAGGTATTTTTGTATTGCTATCCATCTTCCCATGAACTCTAACCACCTTCCCTTTATCTGTTGAAGACAAGCCTCTATGCACAATAATGACACTACCACCATGTTTTGTTATGGGTATGGTGTTTTACGCCACTCTTCCTTCAGTCCACAAGTTTCAGTATTGGTCTTATCAGATCACAGTACATTCTTCCGCATGATTGCTACTCCAACCTAAAATATGTATGACTTTCTTTCAACAATGGTTTTCCCCTTGCCATGAAGGACACTCAAAATCTTCTGAGCTTTGGATTCCTGTGGCTCCTCAAGAGTTAACATGTGTCTCTTGACTGCTCCTCTTCCTCCCCAGATTGAAAAAAGATGAACCAAATGGCCAAATCATGAAAGGTTTGGTGGTATGCTATGCATGTTGTATGACAGAAAGATCAGTCTCTTTCCTTGATCTTTCTGCTGTGTTGCTTGGCCTTTATAATGCTGTTTGTTCTCTAAAGTTCTTTAAAAGTTTGAGGCCTTGAGATAACAGCTGAATGATTACACACTGATTAAAATGTTCGCATCTCTCCCTATTAATGACATAACTGTTAATGATAGCTGGCTCCAGTAGGCTGTAGCAGGTATCAGAATAAAGACTGAATACAAATGCAAATCCCATTTTTTAATTTTTTTAATTCTAAATAATTTTTAAAGAAATTTAGAATCTTTTCTGAACTTTGCAATTATGGCAACTTTTGGACAGCGCGTTCCTTAAAAGCCTCATTACTATACTGTTCAAGTCACTGTACTTTGTAGGTAATTGCAAGACAGGCTTTCATATTGTGGAAAATCTAAGTGATATACAGTTATATTCTCATTCTCAATATGCTTTCAATCACCCTCAATGAATGTAACTGAGCAGGGAAAGTTTGTAACATCCAGAAAAAAAAAAAACAGAACACAGGTGCCAACAGTGAAGGAGACAAAGGATAAGTGAGAAGTGTAAGACAGGAAAGACTCTTGAGGGCTCCTGCCACAATTGGCGCCTCGTCCTGTGTGCTGTCTACCTGTCTCTCTGCCTAGTTGCCATGTTCTTGTCAGTGTTGACACCCTGTCAGCCCCACCTAGCTGAGGGCCTGTAGGTAGTAGGCAAGCAACTGTGGTGGAGGTACACAAAGCAGACAGTCTGAATGGGAATGACTGGGCTTGGCTCTAATGGAGCCAGCCTTCCAGACGCACACAATAGCGAGGCCTGAGGCCGGGGCCTGTAACTTGAAGCCTCGGCCTGGTATTTTAAGAGGCCTGAGTGGCTCTGGAGCCAGTTGTCAATCAATTGGCGCGCACAATCAGGCAAAAACAAGACTTGCCTCAGTGGAAAAAAAAAAGAGACGTTGACAGGATAGAAAATATTGACAGAAACCCCTTAAAATGAGACTCACATTTTTTCACACATTCCTGAAGCCTGCACAACAGACTCTTTTCAGCTTAGGCTTTCTGATATCAAGTACGTTAATCAATAGACAACATAGTTCTTTTATTATTATTACATTCACTTGCATCTTTTTATAATGAGGGAGAGTATATCTCTCTCCTCTTATCCTCTTGCTAAAACTGAAGATGTGGCAATGCTACTCTAAAAGATGGATATCTTTGCGAGTAGAAAACTGCAATAATTGTTGAGGCCCTGCAATTTTTGTTTCTTGTGCTGACTATTCTTTATTGTCAGTCAGTGTGTTGTTGTTATTCTACCTGCCCATTTGCTCTGCAGTTTGATTTCTTGGTGGTGTTGCTGATGATAATTGTACTATGCAATCTCTTCTTATATCTTCATCTCCAACATTGGAACATGTAATTTCAAAAGTTAATTTCCAGCTAGTAAGAAAGAGAGGGACAATGTGTGTATAGCTTTAGTTATGTTGCACCAACATGTGTCTTGGACCATACTCTGCCCCTACTAGAGTCAAATTCAGGATTGCCTCATGTTAGTGAAGAGCTGAGCACACCTAAAACACTCCATTGCATTATATGCGGAAAGGGATGGATCAGTTTTATTTTAAGTGGGGTTGAACACTGTATAAAGTTTATACTATAAACGAACAATCAGTGTCTTACCTGCATTACAGGGATCATTCAGAATTTCTGCAGTTAAGTTCTGTTTAAAGGTTATAAGGAGTCAATATCTCATATGCAGTAAATAGCGCTTGTATTAAAGAACACAGACATTGGCAGGTCCCAGAATCTGATGCCAACATCTAGCTCAAAAAAGATATAGACCAAACGTGACTTCTACCTTTTTCAAACAACTCTGATCTAAAGAAATTGCTGCATGAACTGTGAACCGTGTCTCAAAGAAAATAGCTTCACAGTAAAACATATCTGGTCAATACTGATTTGAAACAGAAAAACAGTGCTGAATTTATTTAAAGCTTTCCTTATTTTTGAACACAGACACAAATGTTCTAAATTAGAAATGCATTTGATAGCTCTGCAGCAGTTCAGCATTAAATACACAAATAGCTTCACAAGCTTGGTCAAACATGTAAAATCAGCACAAATTACTTTTTTTTTCTGTCAGTGCAGTTAAAAGTATACATGTGTCTCTTGACTGCTTCTCTTTAAAGTATTTGTTTAAAAGGCAATGTTAAATAAATAATAAAGACATGGAAGCTGACAAAACAATAGGTTAACTACCATTGTGAAACTTATAAAAAAATAAACTGAAACAACACTGTCAAATGGTTCAGAAAGTGCAATCAGGAATTCTAGATATAATGTTATATAAGTAATAGCTCATAGCAGAAAGCATAGAATTAAAATGAATAGATCTGCTCTTATGGATCAGGCACATTGCCACAGATACTTGATTTAGATTTTTTTAATTTTTTTTCAACACAGATACAGATATTAATATCAGATTGGTGCATCTCTAGTTTTGAGGGATCGATTTTTTTTGTTTATTCAAAAAAAAAATATCCATACCCACTAAATCTTTGCACTGGGCGAGATGCAGGACAAACATTGGACAGATCACTGTCCATCATATTTCAGATGGTGGAAAATTCATCTCAACGAGTCCTTCGCTGAGTAAAGGTTGGAGTGACTCTGACATGAAAACCTCTGAATCTCCAAATGGAAAGCAGTCTCGTTCCTTACTATCACTCCCTATTATACCCAACTTTATAAAAACAGAGGTTCCTTTAATCCTACAACAGACTTTGAAATTACAATGTCAAGACAAAAATCTTTTTTCTGGTAGATTTTGATGACTTGAACGGACAAATAAATGTATATTAAAAAAAAGTTGGTAAGGAATAGTATCTTAATACCACTATTTATCATTTTCCTTAATACATAGTGGTTGTCTAAATGTAATCATGCTTTTATTAAACTTTTACTTAAACCGTCAAAGCCCTGCTGGTGATATGTTGGCTATCTGGAGACTGGACACAATATGTTGCGTGAGCCCAGAGACACTTGAGCTGGAGGTGTCTGAGATTAAAAACATGCAGGTCTTGACTGAAGTGTTGCAACTCTTTCTGCCAGCAAGATGGAGATTAGAAGTGACCAGTGGTACCATCAGAGCGCGGTGCCTGCCACGTGTTTGTCAGTGAAACATGCATCCAGACACATCTGCAAGCACTTGACGGGGCCTTTTCCTGCCGCCCTGTTTCTGAGGGGTCTGGAAGGTTGACACGCCGATGCTGACCTTATTGTGCCCCACCTGTCACTTAACCTTTATGTTAGATGTCAGTTCTCCCTGCCACTGTCGTTCAATCGCCCCAGCCCTGATGCCAAACACCATGCACTGTTTAAATAGTGACCTCAAACTTCAGCCTGTGAAGAGAAGCAGTCACAAAGCAGCCAACAAGCAAATGAAATATTCCCTTGAAGTTAACTGCAGAGGTGCTGAATTTGGAGTGATAGCAGCATGAGAAATAAAGAAACTAGTGTGTCATGTTGGAACAAGGACTTCGTGTTAACCTCTCTTTGTTATAATTAGAAAAAGACCCCCCTACCCTGCCTCATAAAACTGAACAGGAAATTGTGAAAACTACTACTTTCTCACCCAAAGCAGTTATGTTCCTCAGTCTTTGAAAGAGCAAGGGTGAGTGTGATAAACTGTTTAAAAAAGTTTACATTTTCTTTGCCTCTGGAGCCTTAGAAACACAAGCTCACGCTGTATAAATCTGTCAGGGCTACAGGGCTGAGCATATACAGAGTCTTGATTTACACGTTCCAGATGCAGGATTAAACTTTGGCGAAGCGCTGGAGCATCATACACATCGTGCTCCGTTCGTTGCCTGGCTCCCCTTTGATGAAAATCTCTCCTGCTTTGATGCCGACCATTAAGATTCCCCCAACAAACAAACAAAAGCTCAAAAGACAGTCATACATAGACTTTCAGGGTGGTATGCACTAACAATGAAACACATCTGTCCAGTTTGGGTAAGACAAAGTATTTTATGATCGTACAAGAGAAATTCCCATCTCATGAAAGCAGGAGCACATGTCAGAGTCTGACTATATGAAGATTCCCCAATGGTTCAGTACAATAAGACATTGTTGATTATGAATTCATACATTGCTTCACATTTGTCTCCTGAGTGAACTTGCATAATGACACATTTTAGAAACAAAAGGCTTACAGAGAGGAAGAGAAGGCTTGTACTGCAATGTGTGTGCGTGCGTGTGTTTGTCTGCTCTGGCTGATGTGGTGTAGCCACACTCCTACTTCCTTAAGGGTTTAGCCAGGGGTGCGTAAACAGTGATCCTATGGTGCTGGGCGGAACAATTCAGTGTCAGAGAAAAGGTCAGCCATCGCTGTTGAGCTCCATCGGGTCAAAGAGAAACACAGACAGAGAGAGCAGGCTAAAGTGGTGAGGGCCCGGAGAATATGTTTCCAATAGACCCTCGTCAGGCTGTGTTAGCATCTGTGTACAACACGTGCACCACAGGGATCATGACCCTCCACTTCCCTTTCCCTTGTTCTCCCCAGTGGGCAAAGCAGCCCTGCAAGGTCACCACAGAGCTGAATGGGGCAGAGGAAGGCACAATATAAACTGACTCCCAGCAAGCACCTTCCCCTAAACAACCAACCCCTCCTCTCTCTTTCAACACACAAATATGCATATACACCCCCTGGACATTTCTAGAGAGGAGAACACCAGAGAGGTCCTACCCCATCCCTGCCAGGGTCACTGACAGCCTGCAAAATCACACCAGAGCCCAAAGTATCAGGCCAGAGGGAATGAAGCAGGCAAGGGCCACACACATATTTCCTCAATGGCAGTGCATGTGTGGGACTTATGTTTCTGAAACGGAGCAACAATATGCAGTTTGTGTGACAAGTCATTGTTTGGATGGCACAACGAAGTCAGAGGTTTTGCAACACAGACTGAACACAAAGGCCACATGACGAACTAATGGGATTATTTTCTCTGTAATCCCATTAGTTCTTTAGATTACAAATTAAAAGCATATTTTTGAGTCCTATTTAAAGTAAGCATTATAGTTAAGGTGGTTCATTTTTGCCACAGCACTCAAAGAAACAAAGAGTGTCTTTAAAGTCTGTTCATACTCCTGGAACCATTAAATATTTAACACTTTACAAACTTTAATGTATTTTATTGGTAATTTAATGTTTAAGTCCAAATTATTCTTAAAGAATATGCAAAACTCTCTACTCCGGGAGATTATCAATGTTTTTATGAGGCAATTGTTTTTGTCTTATGTATTTCACAACTGACTCATAACATTAAAGTAATTTTCTCTAATTGGTAAAGAAAAACAAAATATCCAAGATGTATTGGAATTATCTTTATTTTATTTGTTATTTCACCGTTGAAAGTATTGGACTTTCTAGTGTCCTAAAATAATTCAATCTGGATCAGAATACAAAAAATTACCACATATTTCCAAAAATGTTTAACATATGACCAAAAACATCATTCCGCTTCACAGAGGGAAAATAATTATTAATTAAAATGCACTACCTCCTTTAATTAGCTTGTTTGTGAAGCAAATGAAAGGGAAGGAAGCCTAATCGAAATATGTGTTTTTTCTCTAATACATGGGCATAAAAATAACAGGAAGGGCTGGAGGAGGAGGGCAGGAGGTAAAAGAGAAAGGAAAAACATTCCAGGCTAATTTAAATACAGTCTTATTAGTCTAATGACCACAGTCTGTGATCACTACTCATCACCATTAATGCCACAACTCTCTCGTGCTTTGATTGCCCAAGGCTTGGCTTTTTCTCCCCCTTAGCCCACATTCGTCTGGGGAACCAACGCATTTTCCCTTCCGCTACACATGAAATGTGACATGAGGACGCTAATACATGTGGAAAAGGGATGGAAAGCAGGGATGTGAGACACTCTGAGCTCCTCCTTTCACGGTTAATGACATGACGTGCTGCACGGAAGCCAAAACCTCCACTCTTTTTAAAAGCCATCAGCTCTGAGGCATGTTTCTATTAAGGAACACTCCTAAATGTTATAATAGGTGGCCCTAACGAGCTTTGGCCTCGCTCTCCTATCTGCCTTCTTCAACTACCATATTGGCCGCATTGCTGATGCTTATCAAAATGATGAATGCGGCATTAAGTTCAAATGAGTTGGAAGATTGGGAAAAGGGGGAAAGCTCGTGTTTATCATTGCATGATTTGGTCCTGTTTTCTGCTTCACATTGCACAAAGACTGCTTGTTATTTTAACTGCATGTTTTTCGGAGGTCTTCAATTGTGTAATAAGACTATAATATATGAAAAAACATGCTATCCTTATGTGGATCGTTTGGGAAATTGAGGAAAAAATTCTTTTAGTGAAAGAAAGACGAAGAGAGAGAAGAGTAACTGTAGTGATTGGCTAGAAAAATGAAGATTCTGGCCACACAAAGAGGATCACATGGCTCAACTAGACTGTTTTACTTTAACGTGCATTTTCTGGAATATTCCCCCTCTCTCACAACACACACACACGCAAATAATGCCCTTTAACCCGTCCATCTTTTGATAAGAATGAGTTAAAGGTTTTACTCATCAGTGACATAAATATTGTGCTGAAGTTTAGCTATTAATAATTTTTGACACATTTCTTGAATTAATCTGAATCCTCTTTAAACCACACTGGGACAAAATTAAACAGATGGACCCAACTGCATACAGGCATCCCACTAATATTTGTTCATGTCATCATGATGTTGTCACTTCCACAGTTCTCATTTAATAGTGTTCTTAGGCTTCAAAGCCTCACCCTGACTCTTCTAAACAGGCCTAATATCAAAATTTAAGTCTGAATTGATCTTTAAATCCTTTTCCAGAAGGCATTTGGCTTCAGTGGGTCACTGTAATATTCAGTAATACTTCAATGCATTGATGTTTTAGAAGGCTTTTTTTCTGTTGCTCAGTGATACCCTCTTTGTCAGTGGATATGCAAAACTGGCTTCACTGTAGATCGGGGTATTGGTGATTTAGAGGTTTCCATATTATGACAGGCTTGAGCAATGGTGGTTCCTGGATTATTATTTTGTGTCAAATGGGTAAAACTGGAACACATTTGGGTGTTCCACCGTAAAATAATCTGAAGCACAAATCAAAACCAGACAGGCTCACATTCTGGTTCTAGAAAGATCCAAGACCTCAACCTTTTTCAAGAATCTGTGGAGTTTGCCAATAAAAATAGTTCTGTGCCAGGAAAGCAACCAGTTTAAATTCATAGAAGCATTGCTGATAGGAAGAGTGGTCAGGTATCCTGCCAATGTTATGCCAGCTGTTATTGGCTACTAAAAGTTTGTGTTCCACGTGGAAGATGATGGGGAACATTTAGCCAAGTATTAGTGAGGGTAAATGTATGTAATAAAATCCGTGATAAATTCCAACTTTTGCACCAAATTCTTGTGTTGAAATGTATTGTACATCTGTAGTTTTTAATCAATCCACCATCAAAATATGTTTCAAATTACATTAATGACATTTATACCCCTGCGACAAACTGGCGACCTGTCCAGGGTGTACCCTGCCTCTTGCCCGAAACGGTAACGGGAAATAGGCACCAGCTCCCCTCCCGACCCCAGTAGGGACAAGGGTGTACAGAAAATGGATGGATGGATAGACATTCATACCCATGATGAGTGTATGTAAACGTCTGACAGGAACTCAGTCTTATAATGTTATAATTTTCTCTGAAGCTGTGGAATTTCTTTTACAGATTATATATTTTATTGTTAGAAAGTGCCTTGCTACCAGTTTTACAGCCCTTATACTGCCCACAATAAAGAGGTGTTGTCAAGGGCAAAACCCCAATGAAGGAAAACCTTGGTTTATAATATGACAGCAAATGATGTCTGAAGTCATTTTAAGCCGTGGATTAAAAGTTATTGTTATTTGAGCACCACCTGTGTTTCTGCTGCTGCTCTATCCCCAGTTCGTGGTAAAACCAAAAGGCCAACGAACATTAGGCGAAAAAATGAAAGTCGCACGTCTAATGTCAGAATCATGCGGTGTGCTTCCACTCTGCTTGACAGAGTGACACAGCTGGCAAAGAAAAGAGCAAGCACAAAGCAGGCAGCGTGTTAAATGACCCTGGGATGTGAACAACCTTGGTGACTGGGGAAGGCCAGCACTAATTAACGCTGGGCAGCAACGTTGGCTGTCAGGGATTGTTGCAGGGGCACAATCCCTAGATTCCACCCCCTAACCCTCCTGTTCCCTCATGGGTGTCCTAGTCACTACCCATGCTACTACCCCAATGAAGACCCTCGGGAGAGCTTTTCACCCCCTCTCACCCCAAGCTCAACCTCACGCATGATAATGAGGGGGATGTTTGTGGGACAAGAAAACCGACCCAAACTATGCCAGTTTTAGCCTGCTCACGCCCCCATCATCATTACTGTCAGCTCCTTTAATCTCCACTCCATCACTTAATCAGTGTTCTACTTTTGTAAATATACCACTTAAAAACTTATAAAACTTCAGCTTGTAACAGATTTTCCTGTAAGACGTACTTGCATGTTTATGCATGACGGGACTAACATTTTCGCTTCTCTTACACACCAATAGGATCTGGGCTAATTTTGCCTCGGCATGGGTGCTGGAAGTGAGAACAAACCTTGCAGCAAAACGTGGCTGCCGATCATTTGAGATTTTGGAATGCTGCCTTTCATACAATGATGTTGCAACAAACTGCATCTTCTACCACAGTGCTGCGTTCTGAGGCTGTTGCAGCAATAAAGAATTATTATTCATAGCCAGCAGTTTATGGATTAATTTATCACCCACATCTTATTTGTTTCCTTTAATCAAGCCTGGGGGTGTGACTATGGCCTTGGCTGGCCACCAGTTCTGGAGCTTTATTCCTCTTCACACGGCCCTAGTGTTAACGCCGCTGGCCAAGTTCACAGATTTGACTGACTGTGGACTTAATGCTGCTTGCCTTGTTTTCAGCACTTGTCCCTCCAGATTTGCCACCCTGGCTGCACAATTTCCTCCAATTCTAATTATTCATCAGCTCATTATGCCTGTTCCCGGGCGCCTCCCCTAATTAGAGGTGACGTAGGGTTTGGTCCCAGGCTAGCCCCGAGTGAGGGGACCAGTTCAGAACCAGTCCAAAGCCTGCGATCATAAAGACTGGGTAACTGCCAGCCTCTTCAGATGCATGGGGGTTGTGGGTGCTGTCTTGACAGTGTGATGTGACGTGCCTCAACACAGTTTCCTTTTCCTCACACAACACACACATTATTCACGCCATTATGTTCCATATCTGTTAGCATAACCCCTAGATATTTATAAGAGCCCTCAAACTAGGGAAATTCTTTCTATCAGTGGTGTTATGCATTGCCTGCATGGTGTGACTTTTTTGTTGTTGTTGTGTTGGTTATGGAGCTGTGAAGCAGAAATTGGGAGGCAGGGCCACTGAGAACAATGTCAGTGGGCAGGGTAGAGGAGCGTAAATTATTAAATCATTGTTTCCTAATTAGCATCAGGCGTTAGAGAAAAAAAATCTTGCAAGCAGTGAACAACATAACTTTATTGTTAATGTGACAGCAACTAAGTCATCACTGAATAAGCAGAACACGAGCAGCTAACAGTCACTAATAAGTGTGATAAGACATTTTTATGTTCTGATGTTTTAAATCGCTTGATCAAGAAGAATGAACAATTTCTTCTAATACTGATGCATGTCTTTCCTTATGGAATGAACTACTAGTTCAATGTTTCTGTAAAGCATATGTTTCCTTCTTCCATGTACTCTTATTTATTGTCTCCAGTAAATAATGCTATTGGGTATGTGGTTTTATTTAAGACACTTTATTTAGCACAATTTTTTTTAACATACCTACCTTTTACTCTATGTAGTCTTTGTTTCTCTTTTCCATAAAAATTACTTCTGGCTATGTTTAACTGTGTTTCCTTTTTGAATGAAATCATCGACACAGTCCTTCTGTATTTAAATCCACAAACTGTGTTCTCTGATTTTCTTTTCCTATAAGGAGTGATCCAAGCCCAATAGTTTTATGCTTAGCTGTGGCTCTTTCCTGGACCAGGCCATTGACTGGACTACCTCTGCCTTTAAACACCATCTGATATGTATTTCATTTTCATAAAGGGCACACCTGGTTCAGTTTCTCTTTTTTAAAATGTGCTTCTTAAGAAATACACTAACAGAACAATTGCTGCAATCAATTAAAATGGCTCAGATG
This sequence comes from Alfaro cultratus, assembly GCA_903066825.1. Taxonomy (NCBI): domain Eukaryota; kingdom Metazoa; phylum Chordata; class Actinopteri; order Cyprinodontiformes; family Poeciliidae; genus Alfaro; species Alfaro cultratus. The sequence goes on along the minus strand of CAEFZX010022726.1, from coordinate 103,674 downwards.
GTAGTCTTGTTGTCAATACCTCATGTTATTTTTTTTTCCACAGAAAGTACTCCTGGTCCAGTGTTTCTGTGTTTAACTGTGGTTTTACCTTGGCACAGCAATAGGCTGAACTGCTGCTGCTCTTAATTTTTCTGTTTCTCTTTCCCAGAGAAAGTTATCTTGGCTCAGTGTTTTTCTTCCTTCATGAGTCCTATAATAGATCTACTGCAGCCTATGTGTGCTCTTTGTTTTTCTTTCCCACAGAAGGGATGCCTAAACCAATGTTTTGTGAAGGTTTTTCTGTGTCCATTTCCTGCATTCTTAATTCTCAAAGAGGGCAAATAGATGGGTCAAACTGAGTCTAGGTCCACTGCTTAAATCTAGTGTTTCTTTTGCTCAAGTTAAATAATTACTGTAAACTCAATGGCTTGATGCAAAAAGCTGAGTTTACAGATTGAGCACGCTTCTAGAAAAAGCCTTTAAAGTGATTTTTGACTGAATGGGATTATCATTTATTTTTAATTTAACTGTATGTATGAAAACTAGCAGTTTGATTAAACTGATTTGATTTAATGCTGGCCAGTAAATGTATTTAGGGTGATAGAAAACATCAAATTATTTATCCACTGCCACTGCATTTTGATTATGCAAAATGCACCACAGGTAGAAACTAAAGTGACAACATTTTGTCACCAGGCCTAAATTAATACTTAAAATGAAAGACCTGCTAAAATAAAGTATTTGTGACATCAATGTGAGGCTTCCCTTCATAGCCTTGAGGTTTTTATGTGGCACTTCTATTCAATTAACTTTTCTGCATGAATTTGCTTGTGTGTTTGTTTGTTCAGTGCTTTTTGCCCCTTACCAGACCCGCTATCACTATTAAGTGTTACTCTCCACCTTATATTCACCTCTCTCATTTTCTCACACTTCCTACCTGATCTTGTCAACCACACCAGGCCTGCAGTAAGAGAGAATGAATTAACAATTCCATAATCACACAAACTCATGATGGTGAGCAGAAAGTTTAAGGATGCAAGAGTAAATGCGACATACAGAAAAACTGCACAGACTGATACACTTTTACTCACACTGTCATATGCAAACATACGTGCATAGAAAAAATGTAACACGTGTATGAGAACAGTAGTGCTAATTAAAGCCCTCAGTGCAAGCAAAGAAATATGTAATGCTGACATTTAGTCAAGGGAGATTTGGGGAGATGAGGAGAAATTCTAGCGCTCCGCTTGAGTTGGGCCTGGGGCTGGCTGGCAGACAAAAGGACAGCGGCAGGCAGAGAGGCTGGGATAGAGAGCGGCGGAAAGGTCATCTCCGTGAAAAGGCTAACGTGTCAGTGCTTTTGTTCCTGGCCCTCGGAACATATGTTTGGCCCTCCTCCACGGCCGCCCTGGCTATCAGGATGAAATCTAACCCCCAGCACCCCAAACGCAAGAACAAAACTCACTTAGACAGACAGGCTGATACACCCACACACACACATGGTGGTTATGTTACTATGCCACAGTTGTTTAGGGTAAATGGATGAAAGTTGGGCTGAAGGTGTTGCCTTACCAAACTCAGTGCCAGAACACCTGTCTGCTTCTGTGCTCAGAAATCAAGATAAGCAAAAGGTGACAAAAGAGGATAAATCAGCAAGTGTGTTGGCGCTGGATGCACTGTGTGAAAATTGGATTAAGGTCCATATACAAACATTTGCTAATTAATTGACTAATGGCAAAAATTATTAACTTTAACCAGTTTTTTTTTTCCTTTTATAAACTGATAAGACGGCAACCTTGAAACCCACTGAAATTTGAGATGAGCGTACATCATAAGAATAACGATGAGCTTTATTTCACACCTGGAATGCTCTCATTTTCCTCAAGTGTTCACTTTAAATATCCTGAGATTTTCGTGATTATGTTCATTTAAAATAACCCATTTTAAAAAGAACCAACAAAAATGCATGTTTTAACCAACCAAACAAGTTCTTTAGATTATTGGCCAAACAATGTTTGTTAAAAATCGTTACTAACATATGTATCTTTTTCCAGAAGTTATCCAGACTTGAAAAATTATACCATAAAGTTTTATATCCTTTCAGACTTTTCAAAACTGCATCAGAACCCCATACAGGTAGGAGGTCCAGGTGGCTGTTTTGGCGAAATTTTGTAAGCTTTAACGTACTAATGCTGTTTTGGTCCCGGTATTCGGTTCTTCAAGATTAGGGACTAACGGTCCTATGCTGTTAAAGACTGGACTAGTGGCAGATTTTGTTTTAAACATGACCTGCTTACACCTGGTCATGTTTAAAACAGAGATTCAGTCTTTCTCTAGTTGAAAACAAAGGATAATTGGCTCAACTGCACTACCCGGAAGACAAAATGTAAATCCACATCCTATAAAATGCATTTACAAGTTATAGATGTTAAAGTTGTGTTTTAGGGTGTTGCAGCAGCAAGCTTAAGTTAAATTTGAAGCATGTCATTTGTATCTTATATAGATTATGTTTTTGATTGAGTCGAGTCACACAAATTGCCTTCTCACACATCCCAATCCACGAGCCATAAAGCAGATCAGTTATTCTGCTCCCCTAATCCCGACTCAGTTTCTGCCTCAGTCTTGCCCCAACACTAGCCCTCCACCACCCTCACCCTCTGTTAACCCTTCACACCAATTACAAGTGCCGAGCACGATGACCTACATTTGCATGAAGCCTCTGTTGACAGATTGGGTTAAGGAAAAACTCCACCCACTAATCACTGCCTGGTGGTTAGCAAGTACACCTGTCAAAAGAGGTAACAATAAGGCAGCAGCAATAGCTCGTGATGTAGTGGGATCATACTCACTGAAATGACCATTTTCTCATGAATGTAGGGTCACTGGATGTGTAGTTGTGTGCATTTATGAACTGATCTTCATCATTTACGTTATAAATTGGGACAGATCAAAGTACTGAAATAAAAGCCAAGCTGGAAATTGTACAAATAAATAAATGATGGTGTGAGAGCAGAGTGAAAATGGCAGCAGAAGATGCAGAAGACAGAAGAAAAAGACGGTGATTAGGCGACAAGAGCAGTTTGATAGGCCCTCTCTTCACAGTCTCTTTGGACCCTAGAGATGAGCCTGAAAGGAGGTAGGCAGACGACATGGCAGCCTTTCAGCCCACATCAGACTGTCGCCAGCTTCCTTGGCTCACCCAGGAGACCATAGCGTGCTCGTTGAGAGAGCGAACAGATTCATAAAAGCTATTATTGCCCAGATGGTTTGTGCTCTTCCCAGTTCAAAAGCTGTCAGAGCTCAATGTTTGGTGGTAACAAAGAAAACAGAGGAAGGAGTTATAGTACTAGGCAGAAAATAATAAGTTATGATTCATTTTCAGCTCACCTTAAACTTGCCAGGCTTTAAGAAAGCCCTCACATTTTTATGTTTATATACATTGCATTGCAAAAGCACTTACTACTAGTACGTATTATAGCTTTGTACATTTTGTCCTGTTACAACCACAAACTATTTTATTTCAGGAGAAATGTAATTATTAAACCAACACAACACAGCACATGATTGTGAATAGAAGTAGAAATAACCTTCATTGTCTCTCAGTGAGAAATTCTGGTGGTGTCAATGTAGAAGGAGAAGTACATAATTGGCAATAAAGAAAATCTGAAAATGTAACATGCATTTCTCATGGTATCAGCCACCCATGGGTAAATTTTTGTTTTTTTTCTTTTCTATCTGAATTAGACACGAAAAGCCAAATGTCATGACACATTTGGCTTTGTGTCATCAAAATCTAAATACAAATCTGAATTTGTATTTAGATTTTGGCCTCAACTTCAAAGAGCATGTTATGTCGTATATTTTTAGATTTGCATAATTTTGTAGAAATCAGTGTTTACTTTGAATTTTGAATATTTTTTTCCCCAAAAAGCCACATTTTGCTGATCATGATTGATTTTTAAAAGACATAAGAATAGTACAACATTCAAAGGCTCATCAATTACTTTGTCCCTGCTGAAGAAAAACATTCCCACAGGCCACCTCCGCTTTCTTTCACCATGGGGATGGTGTGTTCTAAATGTAAAGTTTTGCCAGGCACTGTAGGAAGTGTTTCTGTCTAAAGTCGACAAAGCATAGAAACCTTGTGCACTAATTCTCAGAACAGCCTTAGCTTTGTGTGCTGACCAACGGAGGCGTCTCACAATCAGGGCGTGAAATGCTAAAGAGCTCCCAGCCAACACGTCTGCATGGTGTTTTCTCCCCACTACTGTTCATTTGACATTTAGTAAATCATCACTGCAGTCATGCCTTCAGGAAACACTCACTCTCTTTCTCTCTCACACACACACGCATACACACACACATGTATGAACACACAACCCTTGATGATAACTGTTTATTAACAAGTTAGGTGACCTGATTTCATCTGGTTGCCAAAATTACAGCATGCAGAGGTGTGTGATAAAATCCCCTGAAGCCTGCTGACATTTCATTCAGCTGATTGTCAAAACAAGAAATTGTAAAAAAAAATTTTTTATAATTTCTAACTGGATTTGACTATTTTTATACCACTCATTGTTGAAAAAGTATATAATTCATCAGTTTAAATCAAATGATCAAATGTTTGAACACATTGTTACGGTCTACATGAACAGACATTTACTGACAGACGTTCTCATATCATAGACAGGTGCTAAACTTCCTCCAAGCTCTTCAATCAATGTTTAGCCAAGGGGGTGGGGAGTGAAACATGCTAAATACCAAAGTGATATAATGGCCATAGATCCGTCTGCTTGCCTCCCATTGCTTTCCCATGCACATGCTGTCAGCAACTTGGTACCTTGAGAACATTTTCAGACATTGACAGGTGACTAAGAGCATTTAAAACCCCCACCAGCAACGTTTATGTAGGCATAGACTGGCAAGATGTATGTCTGCACATCATGGCAATCTCGACTATTTGTTATGAGGTTTCATTGCATGTTGGAAATGTCACTAAGTAAGTCCATCCATTTATCCACCCATTATCCTACACGCTTATCTCTGGTGGGGTTGTGAGGGGTAGTGGTGCCTATCTCCAGAGGTCAACGGGAAAGAGGCGGGCTACACCCTGGACAGGTCGCCTCCATCTCAGGGCATCACTAAGTAAATTCAAATTCAAAAAAACTTTATTGAGCCCAAAGGGAAATTAATTAAATTAATTAAAGAGAATTTTCTCACAGACAAGAAGTCATTGTCTTCCTCTGGCAACGACAATGAAATAGAAAGGCCCAGAATGTTTGTCGTACAGTTAAAATATAGTTAACAAATTTAAAGTTAACTGAATAGTGGCTGCTATTCTGCAGTGGACACAGAATAGCATTTGGAAAAACTATTCCACAGTAAGATGCATTAGATGTGTTAAGCTATGCGTAGGTGTTTTACGTTGTTTATTGCAAATCATAAGCACCTTCTAGCTTGAAAAGTTTCCCCAAAAACCTAATTGCAGTCAGCTTTGAATCATTTTAGGAGCAAACCTATTTTTAAATATGCAGGATTCAAACTATGGCACGTTTTCCTCCTGCCATTTTCTGAAGCTACACTGCTTGCACGATGCAAAAGTATCCTAGCGAGGGTATTTCCTCAATTTATCAGCAGGACTCACTTAACTGCTGCAACACAGATCACCACCCTCTTAATTAATGCAAATGCAGCAAGCAAGCATTGGACATTGCAGATAATCCTTTGCCTTTGTCGTTATATTGTTTTATCAAAGTGCTTTAAGCCCATTGTCTATATGACTAGCTAATAAAGAGCTCTTAATGCCTTGTCTTGCACTCATAGTGCACATTTTCCTTTTAATCCATAAGCTCTTAAGGCGTCCATAACTGCCTTATTCACGTCAGGCCAGAAGTGAAACCAGTAAAGGGTACTAAAGCAACCTTTATAGTCCATACACATTCACACGCACTTAATATCCAGGAGTGAAGGGAGGAGAATTGACTGCGTAGATGAGAGCAATACCCCGCAATCAAATAAAGATGAAGCTCAGAAGTGAGACATTTTAATGCTGGCCTTGAGAGCCCTGAGTGGGCAGAATCAATAGAATAAGAAAACATAATATATTTTCCCTTTGCGTATACAATTTGAAGGGCAAAATATACTTTGAAAATACAATAAGGCCTATAAATTATAGAAATATGAAAATGACTCTTCACTTTTACAATGTCATTGAGAAAACGGGGGAAAAGACAGTCACAGAGTGTTTTACAGTGCTGCTTGTTTCCCCATTTTTGCCTTGCAGCCTTTTGGACATAAACTTAAGTGTTTGACAAAGATGTGATATATTCAGATCTTCAAGGTTCCACCTTAACTCTGGCCCTCTACCCACCCCAACCCTGCCCCAACACCTCATCATCGCTTTGGGGTAGGAGCTGAGCACTCCCTTGTCTTCCTAAGGACAATGAAGCAAAATGTTTTGTTTGGGTTGCATTGCTCTCTCTGACACAATAAGGCTTATCTGGACTCAGACTCAGATGAGACTGAGGGAAATGTCCACGTTCAAACCCCAGAGGCAGGAAGGAGAAACACGCTGAGGTGGGGACTTAAGAGGAGAGATGCTATGACTCTCACATGGCAAATCTACTGCACCTCCCCTCAGGGTGTACGCTGCATGAGTGTGTGTTGTGTAGAAGTGGGAAGGGGTGGGTTTGGACATCTCTGCAGCAGTGGAACTAACATGGGAAAGGAACAGACAGAGGGAGAGAAAGAATTGAAGAATAGGTCATTAAAATTATTAGTAAGGGCAGAGGTTGAGATATGGCCATTGCCTCGAGCCTTTGGTCATATTCATAACGTAGATGAAGAATTAAAGTGTAGAAAAACTACAGAGAGGAAAATCCTCACATGGGTATTTGAACATGTTTGACACGTTCTTTATTTGCCTTATGTCATGGATAGAGATATAAGAATATTCTACTAATTTAACCTTAGACCATAAAAATTTGCATCCTTCCATTGTCTTGGCAAATATCAGGGGTTGGGTTGCAGGGCCAGCAGTCTAAGCAGAGCTACCCAGACATGGGCCAGCTCCTCCAAGGGAACCCCACAGCATTCCCAGGCCAGCTGAGAAACATAGTTCCTCCAGCATATCCTGGTCCTTGCTCTGGGTCTCCTCCCAGTGGGATGAATACCTCACCAGGGAGGCATCCTAGAAGCATCCTAACCAGATGCCCGAGTTACCCAACTGGCTCCTCTCGATGCAGAGAAGCAGAGGGTCTGCTCTGAGCCCTTCCCGGATGACCGAACTTATCTCTGAGGGAGAGCCCAGAAACCCAGGAAATTCATTCTGGCCTTTTCATCTTTTGGCTCAACTCTCTCTTCACCACAACATATTAGTACAAAGCACAAACAGTCACAACTCATCCTACACACAGGCTGAGGAAGGCATCAACACCCAACAAAATACCAATCAAATTTATTCTTGTGGTTGTAACTTGACAAAATGTTAAAAAGTTCATTAAAGTACTTAATGAAGTAATTGGTTTGCCCAGGAATATTTCAGTTTTTTTTTTTTTCTGTGTAGTCCCCTTGTCAAACATCTTACATGAATGAAAAATTATTTCTCCAAGCTACACTGTCTTAATGAGTCAATATGATAAATAGAACTATACCTCTGAAATATCTACATGTTGGCATCATTTTGAACAGCAAGTTTAAAGTACTACTTTTTTTTATTAAAGACTGTACAAACTCAATAATGAGAGTTGTGAATAAACTCTGTGTATGACCTCTTTTATGTTTGATACTTGCGACTGTTTCCAGATGCAGCATCTCCATTTTGCCCTTTCTAAATCAGTCATCAGTTCAACTTCGGCCTCAGGGGACAGCTCCCTTCCCGTCTGGGGATCGATGGCCGTCTGTCTTGCATGCCTTCATCATACTTTGGCAATGGCTATGTGTCCATACATGTTGTGAGCCATTTTTCTGTCGCATGCACATAGTTGTTTAAGGTCCCACATACCTCTATGTAGCACTATGGAGAGCACAATAATTCTGGGAGTTTTACACTCCCATGTCAACTTTCCAACACTGTGACCTTTGACATACTTCCTGCTGCGCTGAAATATCCCCTCTTGTTACATTTCAATGGATCAGGAGTTCACAGACTATTTGTCATCGTCCCGAGGGGCTTGAGGAGTATTAAAAAGCTCAAGAAAAGGAGTAGCAGGTTTGTTGTTATAGATTGGCAAAACTGTAAGAGTACTATGAGCTTTAATAAGTAATACACTTCAACAAAGCAGTTTTGACCCAGTTTCCATGTAAATCCTGAGTAATTTTCTGCTTGAATGCAGGCAAATTAATAAAATACTTAATTTTTATTGGATTTAAATCTTGACGTATTTAAGCAGAGAATGTTCCTTTCACAAATAGTCCAGGAAGACTGGATTCTAAATCCTCTAATCCTGCATGGATTTTAAAATATTTATTAGGAAAGCTTGCAATGTACTCTACATTGTTTTCATAGGCAATCCGCTTTATGAGATTTTTTTTAATCTAATCAAAATATTCAATTTTTATTTAAAGAGGACACATTGAGAGCATCACATTTTAAAATGAAATGGAAGAAAAAAATTGTCAAAGAATCTAAACTAATGGGAGACTCACAAAGATAATCATCCACCTACAAATACGTAATGCTTCAACTTCTTTGAAAATGGAAGCAAGTTTATATTTTGGTAAGATGTAGTACAGGATGTGGGAACTTCTCCTTTATAGTTTTGTTTGTACTGTGCAAAATGTTTTCTATTGAGTATTTAATGTTGTGGATGTATTAAGTTACCTTTAGAGAGCATTTCTCTATTGCTTTGTCAATAGCGGATTCAAGATATTCTCTGACCTGGGCAAATAAAATAAAAACTATAAACAGAATGAAGCTGAGCATCAATGCATTCAATGATCTGCAAATATCAATATTCTATTCCATACAACAACAAATACCGTACCTTTCCTAAGCCACAACCCCTATTAAAATTACACCTGTGTGCATTTCTTTTATCCCAGCATGTGGTCATGTTTCAAGTAAATATAAATACAGAGAGTGATGTGGTGCAGAAAAGGGAGACTGTATGAATTTGAACGGACAGAGAGCCCCTCAAACAGAAGGGCTAACAAGAAGAAGGCACACCAACGCTGTATTAATTTTTCATAACATCATGCTCAATACAAAATGCAATAAGTGTTTCTTGTAAGACAACTCCTAGGCACTTATAGCACTTGAGTATGCGGCAAGGTTCTCCTCTGAGGTCCGGATTGCGTGTTTGTCTGATTTCCGTGGTGGGATGATATCTGATGCCCAAGATCTTCGGAGTGTATAGAATACTGTATACACATGGTGTGATCTGAAACCACCAAGGATGCCTCTGTTTCATAGTCACATCATAATGAACATTAAATATTTAACTCAAAATTTAATATTTAAACAGGCAATCTTAAATAATACGATTCAAAAATATATTTAAAGTTCAGATTTTTTTTGTAGAGTAATGCGACATTAGAACAGCATGAGGTTATACATTTTTGCAAAAACTTTAAACCTATGAATTTAATTTTCTGAAAGCATTAATCTGTACAATGTATTAGCAATATTTTTATTCTCATCTAACCTTTTTCACATTTTGTCATCTAACCACAAAGTCCCTTCAAGCCAAGTGAATCTGGAAGCTGAAGAACAATTTTAAAATCTTGTCCTTTCTAAATCCAAATTAACAGTTGGATTTATGCTTTCGGTTCTATAGTATGAACCTTTATAAAAACCAATTTATGATTTTTCTGGTTATATGTTTAGGGTTGTTCTCCTTCTAATAGGCTCTCCTAACAGTGTCCTCCAGGATTGCCCTTTATTTAGCTTCATCTTCCCATCAACTCTGACCACAATATATTCAAAAACACTTATCATTGTTCCTTCTATTCATAATTATGTGCTGCTTTGTCTTAGTTTCAACTGTAAAAAAGAACACCAGATCATGCAAATCATTTATAATCAGATCGATGGTACAAATAAACAGCAGTAATCTCATTGTTTCCCAGATGTACAAAGATGAACAGCTATAACTCCCAGTAGTAAAGCAACTTTTTCTGAACCAATCCACCTTGTTGATAGTCAACTTTTAGTTTCAGCATAAGTTGAAATTTAAAGATAATAAATACCTGACATGCAATTGTCCCAAAGGATTAAAATGAAAAACTTCATCATAACGAGAATGTATAGCCAGCAACTAGCAGAAAACTGGATCACATGAGAACTGATGAGACTAAAATAAACCCTAAAGCACATGAATTAAAATTAATATATTAGGCCACACAAATATTGTAACTTAGTTCATAAAACCCACTTTTCCTACAAAACAGGAGTATGTTTTGAGATAATATAATTTCTATAATTTAACTAAAGGCTACAACAACTTTATACCTAGTAACCCCAATTCATTTAATCTTAGCAAACTGTTTTTTGCTAATTGATTCAAATACGAAGGAATTTAAGTAATCTCACAATTTGCACAAGTCAGCTGTACGTTTGGGAAGGCCTTTGAAGGGAGGGTAAAGAGGGACATTGACATGCAAATGATTGTCTTGAACTTTATTGAGCGGGTACATTTAAGTTAATTTGCCGTTGGGAGTGGCTAATGGAAGTAGGCTCCTCCAGTAACTCTTAAGGAGTCAATCCACCTGATTTAGAGGAAGCAAGTGCATAGATCTCTTGATTGACAGAGCTGTTACTCTTTGTATGGCAACTGATGGACGGAGAGGAAAAATAAGAAGATGGGAGGGAGCTTTTTCAGTAGGTCTGGGTTCTCCAGCATATCAGGACACTCATGTATAGTATATTAAAAAATGTTAGCAATATCCAGGCAGGAGATGCAGCCAAGTGTTGTTTTAAAGCCTTCAGGGTGAATCATAAATGTTGCAGGTGGGACTTTATGAAAAATGCAATGCATACACTCCTTAGCTAAAACAGAGTACTGCTGTACCTCTGGGAGTGAAGTATGTTGTTTTGCTATCATGCTAGGATTACACTCAGGGTAAGGAATGAGCTTGTCCAGGATTACACTGCTTAAAGCAGAAACTTGTTCAATTTTGTAGCTGGAATTTAATTTTTCAACTGTATTTGCTAAGTCAGTTTTTGGTTTTGGTCGCATCACTGTAGGCCCAGGGTGGTACAGAAGATTGGTCACAATTAACAAGGCTACAGGGATTTTCTATTACTGAAAGCCTAGTTCACACGTAGGATTTTAAAATTGTCAACCAATTTTCAAAACCTGAGAGCCTACACACGTGAAGATTAAAAATATAAAAGTATAAAAGGGTTGATTGTACCATTTATGGTGTTCAGCAAAACGCAGGAGCAACAAACCGATTTCACTCACAAACATTAAGTTTCCAGACAATAAATTCAGTAAAATCCTGCAACACCAAACATGAATTTAGAGTAAACAAACATGGCAGATGATTTAGAGACATTGGCGGTAGTTTGCAGAGTTCTCTTAAGCAATTAAGAACATTACAAAAAAAAAAACGCATTGCATAAAAGTGGTGCTCTATTTGCTGCACTAGAAATGAGTTGTTCTGTTTTTCGTCATTAACCTGTGTTACATAGAGTTTAGATTGCTTTCTGTTTTGACGTTTCATTTAGTTTCACTAGTTATATTATTTAAAGTTTCAGTTGTTTTAACAATACAACATATTTGCATGCATTTGATTAGGGTCAATGTCAATCCCTGGCTGAAGGAAGCCAATTTATACATTCATTGACAATTCTTATGTCAATGAGTTGATTATAACTCATTGACATAAGTTAATTAATTTAATTACCTAGATTTTAACACGTTGAAAATCAATCTCAGATTTTTGCATGCCAAGGTTCCAATGGGAATTTTGTATTCACAAGTGTATGCTGTGCCCATAAAGCTGACGCACAAGAGGCATCCGCAAAAGACAGCAGTGAATCATGAAGCTGCTTCTCTAGGCCCAACTTGCTTAAAAAAAAAAGGGACGCTGGAAAGATGGGGTTCAAGTTGGGCTAAAAGAAGTTAGCTGATCACCGAAGCTTTTCATGCCTAAAATACCATCTCAATACACAACATGTTGCAACAAGCACGGACGTCCACAATGATGTCTGCATCCACAGTCCACATTTCTAAAAAAAAGGTATTTTTTCAAAGAAGTTACATAAATGATCAGGGGTTCCTGAAACACTTGAAAACTGAGAGATAAGCCTTTGCTCAAATGTCTGTCAATAATTTAGCAGCAAAAAGGGTCTGTGAATTGAGAATACTGCTTCTTTTGTTGATATAAAGTTTTTGATAAAATGTGATTTGCAATTATTTAGTTACAGATTAAAGATTTTAATTGAGTCCCACCATTAGTAGAAAACTATACTATTTATTATTATGGAGAGATTTGCCCAGGGCAGCTGTGCATGCAAAAGCAAATACTATTGGGTAACATGACTAACAATTTGGATAGGTGTAGGGATCAATCACTTAACATACCATGAAAGCTAATTGAGATTAACTTTGTCTCCTTCCGAGATCACCAGGCTTCTTTTGTGTTACTCTGATACAATGTCCATGCATGACAGTGTGACTGAGCACAAATATCTTTTCTTAAATGTGCTTGGTGCTCACACAAGCCTGTCACTTCACGTGAGTGTGTGTGCTTGTTTGTCCTTTTATAGATGTGTGTGAAGGACCCGGCAGAGGAGCTAAAAGTAAAGCGTCAAGCCATAATTGGGTTACAGGGACCAGTGATGGATTAAAGCACGGCTTGGGAGACGCTGGAGCAACATTAGGGTGTCTGAGATGTCAGGGGCAAAGCGCTCTCATTAATCGCCTCGGCCCTTACATTACTGCATTAGTTGTATTAGCAGCTAGGAGTCGGCAAGCACTTTGGGATTTCTCGCTGAGGCAGGCCTCGTGCCTTTCTTTCCTTTCTAGTTACTAGGCTGAAGTGGGCATGATCTCTCTTTTTGCCTCGGGAGAGAAGGAAGTCCAATTCATTTGTTTGAAATGCCCCTTTTATATTTACAACCATTTTTTCGATTTTAGCCAATACCGAGAGTATAGATTTACTATGAGAAACTCTAAAAGTCAGGAGTGTAAAGTTTCATTGAAAGTTGCTAGGTAATTTAAAGTAAGTGCACTCACGCAAATACACACACACGCAAACATGCTGCCACTTGCCCAGTCTCCCAATCAGTCATCTCACTTCTCAATAACCTAATAGTCTTCCTGTGTGAAAATTGATTTTTAGGAGCCTGCTGCATGACCCAAATCCCTGCCACCGCCAAACATAATCTGAGTCCGCTTTTTCCTCTTTCATTTCCATCCATCTCCCTTGCTGTACATATCTTTACACTATAGCTGCTATTAATAAACTGAAATTGATTTTCCAGTGTGGTAAAAACATACCATGAGCGGTCAGAGCGGTGTAGGTGACTTGATCCTGTTGGTTATTGGCTGAAAAAGTGGGTGGAGTTTTAGCCTTTGCCTGATGGAGGGGGGGAAAAAGGTGGAGCAGCGGTCCTGATGGAAACACAGATGAGGCAGTATTGAGTAACATTAGCGATCCTTAACTTTCAACCCTAGTCTGCTCCCTCTTAGAGAAGTGAGAGGTTTATCACTCCACTAACCCCAAACATCACCAGGTCCCCCACTTCTCCAATTCTCCAGAGAATAAAATATATAATTTAATCACTGATAGCATGGCTATGATTGCCTTAAAACTGCAAACCCCAACTGTCCATGAAATCAGATTTTATGACCATGTTATTATTCTTTGACCCTAAACATCATTAAGCATTCACTTTGAAGGATTAGGCTTTATGTCTTTTTTTTTATATTTTTGTTTCTTGTGTTTTCTTTCAACGCATAAATAAGTTATGTGTGTACCATAGCAGTTTAATTTGCTTCAATTATTTTAATGTAAATCAAACTCATGTACAACATTCATAAAATATTCAAAAGCAGAAAGACCAAAGTTAAAGAAATCACCACAGAGTAAACCTACGGAAGAAATTTACAACATTTGTTCAACAGATCTCATATCGCTGGCACAATGACAATAAAGGTTTCTGCAAAACTGCAGCATGACAGAGGGAGTTCTATATTATCTATCCGGAGTAGATTTTAAGCTCACCAGGAAATCTGTGCATTGAATTTTCAGTCCAACATCTTGTGCCAAACTTGTAAATTACCATGTTATCATTGAATGGTGATGATTAGCTTAGTATGAACCTAAAAAATCCAACTTAACCCAAACCTATAGACCTTGTGTCCAGACCTGATACAACCTGACTAACTGTAATTAGAGATCTGTAAATTTGACATTTTAATCTGCTTCCGGTTTAATTCTTCCAGAACTCGTTTGCCATCTGTCACTTTGTAAAACGTCTCAGTTTTTTAGCTTTTGTTTCACATTTTATAGCTCAATAGTTTTTACTTATTTTAAATCACACAATAAGTCAAATTTAAATAATCTGGGATGTGAAGCAGGGCAGGGCCATGAGTGCAATAGCTGTGCAATATGCTGCACTTGTTACAGCCTACCTTATTTCTCTCTTTTTTTTTTTTTTAACAGGGGTGGGCACAGTTTTCAGGTCCACTTTAGCTCATGCATAAAAATTCCTTTGAAAAACAGATTTCCATTACAATGGGAGTTTTTTTTAAAGTTGATACCTGATCCACTTTCAACAATGAAAAATAACTTAGAAGAACAATTGACTATTTAAACACCATTTAATCTGTGCCCTCTGAGTGGGAAAAGGAAAATCCCATCATATCATTTTCTCATGAAAGGATGAATGGCGAGGGTAGCATGTGCATGGAGATGGGCAGAGGAAGGACTGTTATAGGATCGCAATCGCATTGACTGCAATTTCCCATGTGAGTGCTTGGGTACCTGATCTGTGCAAAGAAATACTGGTCCCCTTTTCTTTTGTTCTTCACATACGATTGCGCTACCACAACACACACAGCCCCCACGCACACACACGTACAGGTATCTGTTTGACTTGTGCCTCTGTTCACATGGAAGGGGTTGTCCTCCTGCTCTAGGATGAGGTATTAGCTTTCCCCGGAGGGAGAGTTCTAATTAGGTAATTGACTGATGTATAAAGCAGGTGCATGTATCCGTTACAGCTGGCTCGACCTGTTCATTATTAAACAGTGACCCTCTCCACCACTCGTGCCAAAGCCTTCGATACAGAGAAGAAAGTGGCCAGGAAGGGCTTTTACAGGGATCAGCATACTCGTAATTACACTTGCCGGTTACCTGAGTCTTTCCCCGTTACTGTTGCATGCTGAACAAGAGCTGTGCTCCTCCTTTTTCCCATAAACCGACTGCTACAATGCTGTCATTAAAAGGGATTAACAAAAGTTTTCTGAGATGGAAACAAATAATTTCAATTGTGCAACAAATCAGTGTAATTTTATACTGAGCTAAACTCATGATCACCGAGCTGCTCAAAATAGTGTATCATGACAGCTCTGAAAAGTTTTCATCCTCACACATTTGTTTATTGACAGGCAAATGAAACTTGAGCTACAGTAGGTCAGAAAGGAGTGGGAAGTTTTGCCAAGAGCCAGCAGGCAGCACTTCATTCTGACACTTTGACATCAGTAAAATATATAAAGTATTGTGTTGCTGTTAGGCTTTGAGGCCAGTTTACTCACATCAGTATTCCAACGATCTAGATATGGATTGATAGCGGAGAAGAAAATTGATTCAAAGGAGTGTGTGTGAACATTTTGTGTTTATGCTTCTGACAGCAGTTTTAAAATGTGAGCTGACCAATCCATCGTGTTTCTGGTTTGGAAAGACAACAAATGGTTTTTGGGAGACCATTTTTTGAAAATAGATCCCTCCTACTGACTTTCTCAATTAAAAAAAAAAAAAAAAAAAGATTCAACGTTATGTGTTTTTCATGTTAGTCTTACAGCGTCACCATTACCTAATACTATGGTTTCTTTAGTGCTACATCCTGTTGTGTGGACACATGGTTTTTCTTAATAGTTAATGAAAATTTATCTTCTTCTCCATGTGGACGGGGTCTGGAAAACTGCAAACCCAATCCCTGTTTTTATATATTAATCACTTTGCATTGTTGGCAAGTTGGTTACTTAGCCGTTTTATCCATTAAGCTTTATGTTTTAGCCCTTTTTCACAAAACAATATATGTTTACTACTATCATTATCGTTTAAAGTGTTTTAAATTGGATCTCAATGTTGTCTCAGGAGATAAGTTTGCAAATGCAAGTCAAAGTAAAATGAATTATTATACATTTAGGCTAACTGAACTTTGGCAAAAACACTATAGTAACCTAAAAGATGCTGTGGAACCAAGAACAAGGTTTGAGTTCAAATCTGGAACTTAAATTATTTAAAGCACCTGCAGGAAACTGAAAGTTTGCAAGGGAATCAGAAGGTAAATCTTAATAAAACCACTTGGACTAGCAGGAAAGAGAGAGACGCATGCCATGAACAATATATTAAAGGGAGCTAAACCTACATAAAGTAAAATAAATCCAAATAGCTAAAAAATATATACATATGTAAAGTTACATTTTAATACTGAATTTTAAAATGTATAGGCCCTAGATGCATGGCACTTTACTTTGTAGCGGCCTTTTACAGTGCCTTGTTGAAGGATTCATTGTCTTTCACATTAAACCACAAACCTCACTGCATTTTATTAGGATTTTACATATTCATGTCATATTTTAATAAGCACCAACATACCTTACAAAAGTTATACATCTTAAATTTTGTTATCTTGAGCTGACCATGCCAACATTTTCCTCACGCAAAGTATTGGTGATGACACAGAAGAATTACCAGCACAGGTTTCATTCTGTGTCGGATCAGAGACAAATCTCTTGTAATGCACATCACAAGCCTTAGATTTTTGCACAGGGATTGGTTTCTGAATAATACTGATTGTTTATTTCCATACAATCTCTAATCTAATCTGATCTAGTCTAGCCTAATCCCATCCACAGTGATCATTGAGATCCACACATGCTAAATCTCCAATCCCTCTGAACTCTATTAAAAGCGAAGATATTGTCTTAACATTTTATTAATACAAAAGATGAATAAGTTCAAGACACATTTAAAGATTTCATACAAATTGATTACTATTTTGGGCGGAATTATTTTACAGCCTTAGATTAAGATTTGCTGAATTATAGTGTAGCAGAGATTTTGCTCTATGTATCAAAAACCATTCCCTTCTTCAGAGTCAGTGTTGTAGCCATACAAAATTTTCAAACATCTTTGTACTAATCCAAGATACTTTAAATCACATTTTTTCATCATTATGCACTGTTCGCTCTGATATCTACATCTGTTACAGACTGACTGGTAAAAAAAAAACCCTATAGCTTGAAATGCCCAAATCCAATCATGAAGGTTTTGCAGTTATGAGATTCATCAGACAGATGTAACCACTAGACTGCAGGATTGATTGACCCATAATCCAGTCAAGATTGTCTGGAGATTTGTTTGATGAAGGGTAAAATTGACATGGATTTTACATGGACTTTGTTCCTCTTTTGGGAATTTTTAAGGCCTCTGGTTTTTCAAGCATTCAACTGAAGCCTTTCAACATTTGGCTTTATAAGTTCAGTTGTATCATGTTCTAAGTGTGCTGTCTGCAAAATAATAACACAGAAAAAAGACTGACTATCCAGACAAAATGGAACTCCTCATTCAAAAGTAGCCATTTAAAAACAGCTTTATTGGAAAAAAAAAAGGTGATGGATGTGCTGAAAACCTATATCCAGATGTTGTAGTGCATATATCCAAATTAAAACCTTAAGTTGTAGTGGAAGTGGTGGGATCTAAGCTCACCCACTGGTTAACACAGCAGTTGGTTACCATGGAGACTCTGGTTGGTGTTGCGAGGTTGCTGTCTGACAAATTCAGCTGATTTCTAAGGCAATTTCTCCTGCTTGCTTGGTCATAAAGAGATTGAACAGGTGCTGCTCCCTTCCAAGGTGCTGTTGGATGTCTTATATCTGAAGAACAATATAATATTCTTAGAAGAGAAAAAAATATTCATCATTGATCAAAGCAGTCTAATCAAGTTTATTTGCATAGCACAATTCAACAGCAGGACTGTTCAAGGTGCTATACACGATTCAAACAGAATATAGCAACCAGTTATAAAACAAGCAATACAAATTTTATTTTGTCAAACGCCAAAGAGTAATCATTACAAAACAAGTTGACTAGCAACCAAGTTGACCCTTAGAAGTTTCCTTTAATAACAAATATGAATAAAAATGAAGCTGAAAATTCAGGGGATGTCAAGGAGGCCTTCCAAATTCAAATATTTGAAGCTCATCATCAACCATAAATCATCAAAATACTATTGGGAACATTATTAGAGGAGCTTGCTTGCTGTTATATCACAAAAGATCTTCATAAATTGGTGCAAAGGCTTTAAGTAATTTCTGTCAAACCACATTACTAAAATGTAAGTTAAAAACTGATATTTTATTTTCAAAATTAATACTATAGCTGTCTCTTTTTGATTTAATCAGAAATCATTTTACTCCTAAATCTAAAACTGTATCCTAGAAATTTTTGGCATAGGATAATTTTGCTTTAATAGGAAATATTTGCCTACGCTATGTCTGACATTGACCTTTAAGTGTTGTTTTAGATTCAGTCTTTATTGTTACTAACCCCTAACCTAATGTGGAATCTAAAAACATAAAGAATGTTAACTTTTGACTTTACTGTCTAATCTCTGGAGTGAAGAGGCGGTTGCTGATATTTTTCACATTAAACTTCAATGTCTTGTAAAAGCATAGTTGGAATGACTTCAAGCCCAGCTGACACTGCACAGGTACCTGGGTTTCAGACTAGATAAAGAGAAGTGCTAACAGCTCACCTCTCTCCATTCTGAACCTGAACTTTAACCCTTCAGAAACACAAAACTAACAGAACACTGACTCACAATCTCTTCCTTTTGGAAACACTTTGGAAACACACTGTCATACATTTGAATGGAAAATCTGCGACATATGGGAGCTATGCCCTAACCCTTGCAGATGGCAAGATAGGGCATCATGTAATCCCTCCTCCATGATCAAATGTGTGCCTCCATGCACAGAGAACCGTTAAAGTGGGAAAAGTGCAAATAAAAATCATTTCATGAGATAGTAAAGAGGGAAGGAGCCCCCTGTCTTAGGGCCTCGTCAAGTTCAGATTTGACGATAACGTTCCTCCCTCAAAAGGTCTGAGCTGAAAGTGTCAGCAGTGATGCTCTAGCAGCTCGGCCATAACAGAGGCAGATGATCATCAAAAGAAATGATATTTTTTTATTTATTTTCATTTTATGCTAAAAAAAAAAATGAACTAAATGACACTGAAACAGAGGTGAACCACAAATGATTTTTCTTTTCTGAATCCAAATATTTTTACCTAGAAAATCTATCATCTTTCTGTCAAAAGACACCCAATCTAAGATTAAAACAATAAATCTGATTAGACCTCTCCTTCATCTTTACAAGGAGTCCAGAAAATGTGGGAGCCATTTTGGTGATTTGGATCCAGCTTATTTTATTCCTCTCCCTGCAGGTGTGCCTGTACAGCATGTGAAACCTGAGAGTAGATTAAAGTACCAATCCCCTAAAAGGAAAAAATGCTTTTAGGAACTTTTAACACTGTGTTTAACAATGTGTTTTTAGTGCCCACTAAACCCAACACACCACACCACATGGCCAAGAAGGGGAGAAGGAGCATCCTACAGACGGTAAGAGGAGAGAAAGACAGAGGGAGGTTTAGGCTCATAACCTTGCTTCAGAAGAGCATATATGGATCATATTCATGTAGATCTTTTGTTGAACAATTGATATAATCTCCCTCTAAGACTGGTAAACTATAGCTAGCTAGCTAGCTAGCTAGCTAGCTAGCTAGCTAGCTAGCTAGATAGATAGATAGATAGATAGATAGATAGATAGATAGATAGATAGATAGATAGCAGTGAATGATTGAAAAGATTCATTTAAAATGAGTGTTTTCTACAGAAATCTAATGTCTGAAACATTTGATATAAGTAAGTATAAGTATAAAAAACGAAAACCAAAGGTGTAGTAACTGTAGAACTAACTGGGTTATTCTTCAAACTCTCAGGATTCCAAATAAAATACTCAGTATTTAAACCATGAATTTGGGTTTTTCTAACATTGTAAATCACAACCTTATTGTGTAAATGACTTTCTGTTTTTTGACACTACAGGATGTGCTATAGCATACCAGCTTCTTCTAGGAAATATCTTTTCAAGAAAACCTTTCCTTTTTATGATTTTGTTTGAGGCTTGTTAGAAACCATTTGGTAATTTATTGATTGATTTATTTCTTTTACATGTCCTATCCTGGATTGTGGCTCTCAGAATTGTTCTATGAGTGTCAAAGTGAGGCCCACTAGATCTACATCAATAACTGGAGTATTACAGCTTTTGCTATGATCCTACGCTTGATAAAACTTCATTAGAAATTCCTCTGTTTATTTGAAAGGTAATGAAAGAGAGAAAGGTGGAGAGAAAGGGAAAGAAAGAGGTAACTGCAGGTCTAGAAGTGAGCTGCTACACCTGCAGAAAGAAAGGAAAAACAGAAAACAGAGACAATAGCAACAAAGAACATATTCATATATAACAATAACTACAAGTTCATAGAAAAGTACTTGGTACAAGGCAATGCAAGATTTATTTAGTAGCAACCACAGCCCAACATATTATCTGAAAACATCAGAATCTAAACACGTGTGTGTGTAGTTTATATATACTTTATATTATAACCTTGGTGTTATTTGCTTTTTTATGTTCTTTTTCTGTTGATTTTTTTTTTTTACAAGTTCAGGGTCAACCTTCCCTGCCATGCTTCACTCATCTGAGTTCATCCAGTCAGCGATTGAAAGAATCTGTAAGTGTCCCCAGTGATGCCTTATTGGAAATCAAGTTCTGGTCACTTATCTCATTGATTGACCGGCCTGGACTTTATCTCAAGCTTCAGATCAACTGCAATAGTTACATGAGAAACCTCCCCTCAGTCCAGTCCAAAACACTTGACTCGCTCCAGAATTTCTTATAATTACATATTTTTACACATTGGTCCTTTGTGTAAAAAGACAAGATTTTCACAAAAAGGAATACGACAGGTAATTAACAATTTTACTTGAAGCACGAATCATATAAAAATGAACAAGTTTTCTCCTGTCCAGATGCAAATACAGATACACAAATATATTTTGAGTTGATGAATACTTTACTTTTGTATTTTTAGAAGCTTAGACAAAATAAAATTGCACACCAACTATTTTAACAATCCAGTTTCCTTCAGTGCAAAGGTAAAACAAAGTGTTAAAACTGAAATATTTACTTACAAATCCTCACATCCACTGATCACAACTGGCAGGGTCAGAAAATCCTAAACAGAAATAATAGGTCAGGTTAAAGTTTGGAGTCAGCGAAAGAGTGGCAGGGTTAAAATGGCTCAAATATTCACTGATGCAGGAAAGTTGAAATATTGCACAAAAGATTTTGACAATGGCCTCACAACGCACAAGAAAAACTGCAGAAAAGGTTCCCGCGAGTTATGAAACAGCATGAATGTTGCTGTAACAGAACACTGAAATACAGAGCAAGAATGTGCTTCTTTCTGCAGCAGTATTTTTTTTTCTTTTAATATAGCAACAAGGAAATAACAGGCAGGGAAATAAAACTGACTTTACTTTTAGAAGAAAACTGTTTACGACTAAGCTCTAGAAGGAATTGTTTTTTAACTGTATAAAAGAAAGACGCAGCGTAATATGACAAAGCCCCTGACAAGGGTGTTTTTGACCTCTTCATACCTGTGCTTGTAAAAGCAGCCACAGGGGGTCCCAACAAGGGAAGAAATGGAAACCATGTGACACAAGACAGTGCCTATAAATATAGCAGAGATCACAGGGGCAGTTTATACAGGGGTGGGCAGACTGCCTTTTTACCAGCGCGTCTACAACATCTTTAAAAGTTTCTGTCGTGTCATATGAAACCAATAAAAAACGAAATACTTCCTCTCTTGCAGAGAGAAGAAGCCTTAACCTAGCTCAGCCCTGTTTTTACTAATCTGCAAAACACTCTTTACTTTTGTTTTGTTTGAGCTTTTCTTAGCTTTGTTTTTATGGTGTTATTTGTCACCCCCCTGTGCTCTTTCTTTACCCTCTGAATACCATATGTGGGTCTCTTTGTCCTCAACACCTTTGCAGGCTCTTCACAGGTATGTTTACAGGAGAGAAAATATAATATATATGTTAAGAATAAAAATGGAAGCAAGTGCAAAAAAATGCCTTGCAAAAATATTCACAACCCTTTTTATTTTTTCCAAAACATTGCCACCCAACTAAACTGATGAGCTATACAACCATCAGAAGAACATACAGTACGAAAGAAAGTGCTCTTGTCAGATTAGAGCAATTTTCATCTTTTCAATCTCCATGCAAAAAGGCATACAGAACAAAAACCTAACATTGAAAAGAACCCTGATCATATCATCCCTACCAGGAAAATCTGATGTTGGCAGCAGTATACTATGGTGATGCTTTACTTCCTTAGGGTGAAGGAAGTTGGACAGAGTAAATGGCAAAAATGTGGGAAGGCAAATACATGGCAGCGCAGGAAGAAAACTGCTAGACATAAGATTGAAACAGAAGTTCATCTTCAACCAGGACCTACACATTAGAGTTACAATGCAGTGTTTTCGACCCAAACATACTACTGTGCTATTGACCCACTCAAAAGTTCAGAACTAAAATCTCTTAGGAATCAGAGGAATGAGTTGAAAATTGTTGCTCGCATGTGCTGCTCATTCAGTCCGACAGAGTTTGACAGATTTTAAGCTATTTTGCAAAAATGTTTTTTTTAAATGTAAAAATTAAAATGAATGCCCTGTATCTCTCTCTTTTGGTTTTACAATGATGAACTACTTTGCCAATCAGATAAAATCCGAAAAAAATAAAATATTTGAAAAAAAGGGGGAAATGTTAGTTGGATGTGACTACTTTCGAATGCATTGTACTTCTGTTTTACTGTTCAAAAAATTTAACATAATGAGCAGGCAAAAATGAGAAAATGATTATTTATTTATTTATTTTATTAAATTATCTGATAGCAGTAAAAATGCAGTAAATAGCCACAGTAGTTACAGAATACTGTTTTTCCTCTCTGAAAAGAAAGATGGGGGGAAGAACTGCAGATAAATATTAATTTAGAAGATGGTCTAATAAGGAGCTGTAGTTTTTCTGTCAAAAAGAATATCCACTCAGACAATATCAAACAAGCAAACAATGTCATAAGTTACATTTATGCCAGTAAAATTATAAATTAAATCAAAAATTAATTTGAGTAAACCTATACTTAAGCCAAAGAATTTTAAAAACACAATATGTTTCTGAAAATGTGGCATTTAACTATATCTTGTCACTGTAAAGACTGCACAAAATCTAAGTTTTCCCTTGTTAAAGGTTAGACTTGCCTCGAAGAGTCAACATGGTCTTAAAGACACCCACCCCACTCTCCCCTTGATGTATCATTGACATGGACAGTAGTGGACTGAAGACTCCTACTCTGTCTTTCGTTGGGACAATGACCATCTTTAATCTGTCTGTAGCCTGCTAATGAATGGGGGCGGGCACACAGCCCAGGGAGAGGAAGGCAATTTCTGGAAATGATTACAGACTCATTTCCTTGTTTATCCTGCCTTTGAAAAGAGAAAGAAAGACTCCCCCCAGCCCCCTGCCCTCCACCCACAGAGGTCCTCCACTTATTGTGTCACTACCCCCACCTGACTCCCTCCTCCACCCCAACCGACAGCACTTGTCTAATCTCTCATTGGTTGTTTGTCAAACGCCCTTGCTTTAAGCTCTTTCACTTTTGCTCTGGAGCTTTGACAGATTTGTCTCAGTCAGTGAGCTATTTTCCTCATCCCTCTATCCTTTCTTACCACCTCTTGTGTTGTCTCTCTTTCTTGCCCTCCCAACAATTGTAGAAATGAGGCTCCCACTTGTAAACAATTTCCAAACACGATCAAGCTGGGTCCCGTACCTTTTCATATAGGAGCTCCAGCCTGGCCCGGCTCTTGTCTTCTTGAAGTGGACGAGTTGGCCCAGACTGAAGCTAATGGCTGGAAATCTCTAACTAACCTCTCCAACAGCTGTCTCCAGGGTCCCCTCTTTTTGTGTCCTCTACTTCAGCCTTGTGTCCCCTAGGGTTTTTGTCCCTCCTCACCCTTTTGCTCTCTCCATCGCTGCCAAAAAGTAGGGGATGAGTGCACTAGCTGATTGGGGAAATAACCTTTAGGAATTTTTCCAGAAATTTGCCTTTTCCTTCAACAAGTGGCTCAAGGCCGGAAGAAAACTGAGGCAGTATAACAGGAGGTAAAATGAGGCTCAAAAGCTTTTTTTTTTTTTTTTTTTTCTGTATTTCTCCTTTTCTCTCCACTCCTTTCAGCAAAAGAAGAATAAGAAAAGACCCTCCACTGGACAAGTCTTTCATTTTGAAACATAGGTTCAAAGCCACTGAGAGATTTGGGGCTTTTGTGAAGGGTTCAGGGTAATGATGAGAGGGGAGGAACAACATTCAATTCCAAACAGCTTCCTGGCCTGTTCTGCAGAGAATCTCTCCAAGCCCTCGGTTGTAGGACCGAGACCTAATCCACACAAATCTACTCTAGTCCGAGAAAAGCTGTTTTCAGTCTTCAAGTGGGTGAAAGTACTGCTGGAGTGGAGACTGCTGGCTGACTGAGGAGTCCTGGTGGCTGCTTGTGTAGCTTACCAGCAAACGCATAAATAGAAGGTCAACAGTCCTGCAGAATTTATAAGATAATGGGCACCATCATTAACAAACCAATGAATTTTTATGGACAAAGTGGTTGCCTAAATGCGTTTAAAATAATTTTTAAAGTGAAAAAAACAAAAATGCATGAAGATACACTTTTGAAAAACTTGTTTGTTTTCAGCAAACAACTTGCTGAAAACAACTTGTTTTCAGCAAGTTGTTGCTGAAAACAACTTGGTGAGTTGTTTTCCAAACTTGAGAGAATGTATGAACATGGGGTCAGTGTGTGAAAAGCAAGCAGTTATGGTCTTATACTTAGGATATGTCAACCTAAATATGCGAACTTAAGATTCAAGTGTAGCAATAATAAGTTATGTTAAACCATATTAATATTTCTAAACACTGATGGAAACTTTATTTCAGACTCAAGGTCCAACCAAAAAGACAACAAAAGAAGTAACAGTCGAACAGACACATATATCCACAAACATCCAAAAGCAAGATAACATAAAATGTGTCATAAAGCCACCTATAGTTTAATAGCAACTGTACCAATGTTGTCACAGATGCGACCAGTATCGTGTCTGGCCACAAGTATCCAGCATATAGAGGCATATAGTATGCTTCAAAAAGAAAAAAAATAACTACCTTCTCCGAGCACAAACTGATTTTTTGTGAAAAAAAGTAGAATTCATTCTAAAATGGAATATCTTGGTAATTTCATTACATAACATCTGGCAGATGATGGTGATAATAACAGGCAGTGTCGTACGTTTTATGCTCAGGCTAATATTATAAGCTGTAGGATGTCTATTACACATTTGAAGAAAAATTACGTAATTTTTGTACATTTCTTAACTTTATTCACAATCACAGACAAATATGATCTAACTTACAATCAATGGAATAACAAACAAATAAAAAAGCCAATAGAAAAACATAAACTGAGTAATTCTATTCTGCTAGGTGTTATAGGGCATGTTCTGTGATAAGGGAATTAATAAAACCTTAGCTAAACTAGCTAGAATCTGAAAATGACCAGCAGGTTGAAGGGTTCTCCTAAACCTTTAGGAACTTTTTTTTTTCTCACAAATCTAAATAAACAATTAGCATGCACCTATTTTGTGTTACTAGTTAGCATTTAAAAAGCCTTTTTGTAAATTAGTAGATGTAAAAAGGCATGTGAAACCAAAGCTGAAAACTCATGTTGACACGCAAGATATGAGAACAAGAACAACCAGTAAAGAAATAAGAGAGTACTTTACTTTGGCCCTGTGACACAATGGTCCAGTTTGAGTTTACTACTTGTCCCTTATTCTTATCTCTGACTACATTAATCTTTCTATAGTTGGTCATAATGCTTTAATTTAAATACTAAAGCATTACAACTTTGCTTCACTCATCATTCCGGTTTTGTTTGTGGTAGCATTATGTTGCACTTTACATCTATGTAAACTGGCTAACACTTAAGTTTTAGCTTCAGCTAAAAGTGTTAGCTTTAACTAAAAGTGTTAGCTTTTAGTTAAAGCTAACACTTCTGGATCCTCTGATGAATATGTTTCTTTTGTTTCAAGGTATATTCATGGTATGTTATTAGTTTTTTCTTTTTTACTCACCGTTGTTTGTCCCTTTTAGATGCAACAGCTTGAGCAGGTGTGGGGGAGGGGCCGGCCTAGCATTTCCTGCTTAAATGGCTGGATGATGTCATTGATTGCATCACTGGTTTCTACTAAATGGAGGGTTTTCTTTTTTTTTGTATTGTATTGTATTGTATTGTGTTGTATTGTTGTATTGTCTTGAGTTGTCATGTATTACATGCTTTATTTTGCAGACCATTTAGTTATGTACATGAGTTTGTAAGTAAGATTAATATTCTTACTCCTGTTTCTCTGTTTGGATTTTGTTGTTTGGTTTGATCTGTTATATAATAGTATGGTCTAATGAAGTGCAGGTGTGTTGCCAATTTGCTATAAGACCAGAAATATTTCAGCTACTCAAGATGAATGTCAGAGCCTTAAAAAATACTAACCAATAAAATTCCCCAGAATAACTTGGAACTGGCAGCTGATGCTGTTTTTTACTCACCTGTTAGACCACTTGACTACACTATCTCACAGGCCCAACACAGTCAACATGGATTTCTTGATGCCTCTGCTAGTCTACAGCTAATCCCCTACACTGTTGTGTCTTATGAATGCTCAGGCTAGTTAGCATGGCCAATTATGACAGCAGATAAACAGTTTTCCAGTAATGATAAGTTGTTTCTCTGCCCTAACCACATTGAACAGTCTATACACAAACACTATGTCATAAAATATGGTGTGAAAAAGCATAAAGGCTGAATGACGCTCAAGTACTGTGGCTCTAACCAAACCCAGTCATTATTTTGGCAACATGATGCTTTACTTTTATGAGCTCTAATCAGACTGTTCTTCAAAAGTGCCAGCTTTTGTATAAAAATCTTTACTTTCCTGTTTGTGTATTACTGGAGCCCATTTGCAGCTGGCTGGTAACACCTGGTGATTGTTATCTTGCAAAATCTCTTTGTCTGCTTCTAACAACATCAACAAAACAGGAAAACCACTTTTATGGAGTTCCCCGTCTGGATCCAAGTCAAAATAAATGTATATAAACAAAACCAAAGTTGATGGGTTTTACTTGACACTTTTCAAATTAGGTGCACTTAATCCATAATTACAACTTTATAACCCAAAATATACTAAAAGTAGTAATTTTTGTCATACAATTGTTATATAAGTATTGCAAACAGAAATATTCACAGATAGCTTGTGAATCAACTAGATGTGCTGGCTCTGGGTCAATCCTCTTCTACATCAATGCACAGCTCCTTTTCATACATTCAATGCCTTGAATGTTATCTCATGTTTTAGTATTGTGTGTTTTTAAGATGATCAGAGACTTTCTTTTAAATGAATGTCTGTAAAACGAGAGACACTCAAATGCCCTGAAGAGGAAGGTGACAACCTCCCATCGTGCCCACCATGCCCTCTTATTGCTGATGACTCATTTCATTTGGCCTGGCAAGTACAGTACGCATTTGACCCAAGAATGCATTAGCTGACATTCAAGGCCAACTGGCACAAAGACACTCTCTGCACAGGGCCTCACATACCTGCTCAAGCTGTACTGACAAGCTGGGACCACAGAATGCTTTTGGAATATAGTAGAAAGAAATGCTTCTGAAAATGTGCAGTTTTAAAATCCAACTCACCCTCAAAATAAAATATGTTAGATTCATATAAAAGCAAATACTCTTATGTCATACTGAAATACTGTTTCAAAAATAAAAACCTAAAAAAGATGCATAGTGTTACACAAATAACTTCAAAATATATAAATATGTATTTTCATACTCACATTGTCCATGTGTTGTCAGAGTGATGGTGGTCACGAGCCATGAAGACTGATGAGCAAGATGTTGGCTGACATGCCCTGGAAGAAATGATTTGTTGTCATCCTTCATCACACCTACCTGCTTTTTTCACACTTGGCTTCTTTCACTCTTTTCTGTCCCTCCCGCTTACATATTTTTTTTCACCTTGCTGAGCACATATTTCACTGCTTCAGGACTTTTTGGAGCCATGTCTCCCCCACGCCTTTATCTGGTCATCAAACATGGGCACCAGCTCACGGTGCCATCCTGTTTGCCACCTGCAGAAAAACAAAAACACAAAACAAAAACCTGCTTCCTTCATCTGTCCTCAGACAAAGAGCCCCACCATCCCCTCTCTGCCCTCCCTGTCCCTTGCTCTGTCACTCCTGTCTAGCTTTTCACTTACAATTAGCTGTGGCGGGCTTCGCACTCATCAACTGTCGCAAGTTTAGCACCCAGTCATGAAGGGCCCTGACAGATCAAGCTAAGGCACCCTGACACCACTGGTGTGAAAGAAGATTCTAATTCTGGATAATTAGCTGACGAGAGCATGTAAGAGGGCAAAAGGAGGGTGGGGGTCTGCTGAGGCGAAGTGGCACTGCGTCGTAAGCACTTTCTGTCAACTTAATGTTGATCTCTATTCAGTCTTGCCGTCTCCTGCCCATGCAACAATTTATATCTTTGTCTGTTTTATAGATTTGTCTTCCCCTCTCCCAGCTTATTCTTATTTACACTTAACTGCCATTTATTCCTGAAGCTGCAATCTGGTTTTGATCGTAAATTTATTCAGGTTGTCAGGAAATCTTTTTGTTTTGGTAGTTTCCGTTGAGTTGTCCTCACTCAACGAAGAAACACATATTTAATTTAGGACTGTATAGTGTGCACGTCTTGTTCAGGTATAAAAGACATAAACAAAAAAATACTGAAGATGTTCAGTTTGGAGAAGGTTCTTCATTTTTGATGGCATCCTCTCAGTCAAGACGATGTAAAGCTCACCTCAATATGGATAGTGACACCAGTGCTTCAGTAATGTTCAGTTCGTGGCAGGTTTGTTCCATGGTGGTTTCTGGGTTATTGCCTCTATTAGAAGTATATTTCCAATGGTGGTGCTAAAAGTGGTAATAATAGCATGTGAAAACATAAGCAATCTTAAACATATAGACACACTTAAACAGATTTACACACAATAATACCAGAAAGCCTCATTATCTTGGAGCAAGTCTTGATGTAATGTGGAGATAATGCAGAGTGACACTTGTGATGTCACATTCTTCGCACTACCGGCTGGGTAGTTAATGGCGATTAGAGGCTGTGTGGGGGTTCTGATTGGTGTAAGAGGACAATGTGACAAACTCTATAAGCATGTATGTGTGCATCTATGATATCTTTATTTGTGACCTGCCCAGACCAGACATGGACCACATCAGTGCATGTATTCAAAAATTCAGAAACATACCTCGAATGACAGGGATTATGCATGTGGATACTTTCAAGCATCCCCTCTCTCCAGCTTCCCGGCCTTAACAACACATTTACTGAGGTAACCATCCATGAGTGTTTACATATCAGACCGTGACCCAACAGTTAAGACCGGCGCTGGGACCTCCATGTGCTGGACACACAGTTTGATCCATTCAACTGTGGAGAAGGTGGGCCCCAGCCACTAGGCTCGAGCCAGACACAATGGGGAAGATGACGGATTTTGAGATGATATCTATTACTGTTAGTGACAGCAGTCCCAGAAAGCGAGCTTTGACGCTCCCAGACACTGACAAGCCATGCAGAGTGACACTGATGGCTGTGGGCACAAATCAGAATTGCTTTACCGCATCGGCAGCGCCCGGATGCAGCTATGCTCTCCCCAACCCTAGCAACAAGCCTGTGCCTTGTGCTGCTATCATCTGAACCCAATAGTGAGAAACTAGTACTAAACCTCATAGTTAAGTAGGTAAAATAAACTGAGAGAAAAACAAGTCAAATGTTAGTATTATGGCACAAAACGGGGCTTTGAGCTCTTTTTCTTGCTTTTTTGCGTTTGTTTTTTGTTTTTGTCTTGTTTAGTTTTTTTATACTGGGAGAATAAATTTAAAAAGGCAGTTTTCTGAAAAACATTGCAATGTCTATCATAATGGTCTAAAAATTTAAATGATTCTTTGACTCTTTGGTGCCAACATAGTGACAGTGCATGTAGTTTTTAGAACAGATACAAGTAAAATGTACAAAAAATGGGAACAATGACGTTCCACAATAACTTCTCTCCTTATTGCAGCAGATTCATGTAATTTTTTCCAACTTCTTTTCACTGGTGTTGACTATAAAGATGGAAATGACATTGATTGTCTGTTTAGCCATTGCTCAAAGTAGTGGCAATGCATTAAGGCCCTGCACTCATTTTCCACTTCATTCCTTGTGTGGAGTTTTCACAAATTATAAACAGCTTGTCATTTTAAAATGAAGTACTTTCTTAATTTGAACATTTTATATTTTGTTGGGGTTTTTAAGAAAAAAACATGGCGATGATTTTAAAAACATAGATACCGTAAGTAATATTGGGTTAAATGTCTCTTTACCAGTTGCAAGAACCAATTTAACTTTTGTAGCCATAAATAGCTTCATTCTGATTAAATATTTTCCCTCTAATGAGAAATGATGGCACTCGTTTTGATTGGTGGATTTTCCATCACAGAGCTAATGCTTAGCTTAGAGGTCCGATTCTAGAAGCTACATGTTAGCCTGCTTTGCCCATCCTCTCTGGAATCTGCTTTAGCATAACAAGAATCCAAAAACAATGTTTTATTTCCCTTTCTTCTGAAGACTTTGAAAGACTTTGATATGTAGTTTTAAAACAAGGTGATATAAAAACACTTTCTGCAAAAATGCTTGCACGCCTAGGTAGAGATAAGCATGTAAAAAAATGAATAATGAGGCCTCAATGGCATCAGTTGTTTTATGTGCGTGTGCACATGCGTGTATGTGTGGATATGATCACCAGCATGTAGCTCCTTAGAGCAAGAAAGGAGAGGTAGTTGTCCCCGCTGAGCTGAAAGGCCTCTGGCCACCATGCCAGCACAATCTCTTCAGCACGTCGGGACCCCCATCGCTCGCGTATCTCCTTTTCCTTCTCTGCCTCTCGCCTTTCCCCCAACCCGCGTTTATTTCTGTCAGCTTCCATATTCTTGTCTTCACAGCGTGTTTGCTCGTAGTCACAAGACATTTCTAGTCCGTGCAGACGAAGAGCTGCCGCCAACAGTGGGGACCCCTGGTGAGATGGTAAACAGGCACACCAGCTTTTGCGGGCAGGCACTCCGGTCGTACACGGGGCCTGAGGCCATGTAGAAGTCAGACCTTCCTCTTAACATTCCCCTCCACAGGGATGATCACTACCCCTTTTGTGGCTCTGGTTTGACACTGCCTGTCCTGTGAGATGTACCAACATGGGCACCCGGCTCTTCCCCTGCAGTCGTACGGCCTCCATATGCACACATCACTACAATGAGTGTCCTTCGGTGAAGACCCCAGCTTTCCCGATTTTAGAGATATTATCTGAAAAGATTGTTGCCCGTGGATAACAGCAAAAGGTCAGAGAAGCATTCACTGATCATGACCATGATAAACACAATGCAAGCTCCAAGTAGCAATTGTGAATTGAGAGCTTAACTGTAATATAGCGTACATACTGAAACGAGTTAAACTTAATTAAGTGCCTAAACCTTTTAAAAGAAAAAGATGTTCAGCAACTATTAGAATTTGACAAATATTAAAAAGAAATAACATTGCATTCAGCAATGTACAAGTGTGTAAAAAGACATCCTATGAACTATCAGACAGTGCAATAAAAACGTAAATAAATACATTGCAAACTAGAATTCAGTGTTACCATTTTACTAATTACAACCAGTTTACAACTTTATAAGTATTCTTAAGATATTTTTAAGAATAACTTCCCCATGTTGAAATTCTGGTCCACACAGAAACTCTGTTATTTAGAGAAGACCATCATTCAGCTTGATAATCAATCCTAAGGTCAAGGAAATACGAAGCAGATGAACCACAAGGGAGCAGGCAGACGGAAATTGAAATCAGGGTTGGACAACAGGAAAGTCATAAAGGTAGATTGCATTGCTTTAAGAACAAGAAATAATAATAATAATAATAATAATAATAATAATAATAATAATAATAATAATAATAATAATAATAATAATAATAAAACTATGTATGCTTAAAAGTATTCAGCTCTGATCTGTATCTGTAACTGTATACAGTACTTTTGTTAGATTTCATTCAGCTGCCTCAGTGTACTTTATTGCTTGTCTTTATCTTTGGAGCTTCATTATGCTTCAGTCACTGATGAACATCTTGGAGCCAGGACGGCTGTCCATCTGCCCTCTAATGAGATGAGTCGGAAGGAGGTCTTCAGGAATTGATGGCTGTCATTCTTGTAGGTTTCCTCCTGCTCCAGCCTCTGTACATCAGTTAGAGGAGGAAAAGCCCGTATATAATGACACAAGGGTTTGTTTCACTGATTTACAGCCCTGACCCACAGCATACCCTTACTGCAGAGAGAAATGAATATTTGCCAGTGAATGTGAGTATTAATGTTTCTGCACAACAACCTTTTCCCATGAGTATGCTGGATAATGAGCTACGGGTGACAAAATGTTTCTTGACCTTAAAAGTTTAAGCATACATTTCCAAAGTGCATCAATTAGATTTATGATACAGGAATTTTGAGGATTATAGGGCAAATAATTGTGGAGCCCCTAACACTGACTTTTTTCTCTCAAACATTAGATATTTCTTCACACTGAATAAATAAAAAAAAATATTTACACATTGCCAGATTTATCAAAGTTGCATGGGGGGGGGGCTATAATAAAAATAAATCTGACTCATGAGCCAGCAAAAAATTCAACCAGAGTTTTGCAACTTTTTTCGAAACTCACAGAATATCAAGGTATCTATGATAACAAAAAAATAAAATATCTGATATTTCTTTTCTGGAAGAGGAAGTTGAAAATATACGTACTACAAATAACATAATGACTGTGTTTTACTCCACAGACTGGGTATCCTGGTTTAGGAACTAAAAGGGATTCATAGGACAACTAGTGTATCACTTTGTAAGACCCGAATGTGGACCTCCATCGCTGCCCAACAGCCAGAGTTTTCTGACAGATCGTAAAAGATAATTGCATTGCCTGGGCTTTTTAAAGTTTAGCCAAGGAGTCCTCCAGGGTGGGCTAGGAGACATAAATGTGGCCTTGCAAACACATTGAGACTAGATGCAACCACAGAACAGAGAGTAGATAACACATCAATTCTGTTCAGCTACTTATGCAGGTAGAGAAAGAAGAAAGAAACACTTTCTTCTGCCACCTGTAAGTTTATTTCACACTTACAGGTGTGAAATAAATGGTAATTTCACACCTTTGTAGCATGGTAATTTGTAGCAGAGGTAATTTCTAGCATACCTCTGCAGTTTGTGGCAACATGAAATAATCCTGTAAGTAAGTATGAAAATTTGTCAGATTACCTGTGATTACAGTTCTGCAAATGTGTGTTTGTGTGTGGGTCTGGGCAGACCCAGACCCAGCAGCCTATAGGGAGTTGTTGCCCCGTAGGCTTATAGCCCTGCTATAACTTCATTAGGTGTAGGTAATGGCACTGAAGTCCAGGAGCTCATAATGTAGAACCAGAGGCCCCAACGGCAGCCAACTATACCCCATCCCCCCTACGGATATTGCTCTGGTATGTATGTGTCAAATATTTAGTTGTATGGACAGAATACATGACATTGTGTGTAAAACTGAAAGCATACTGAAAATTTGAACAACAAAACTAAATAAATACATTAATTCTTACCAGACACATGCAGGTCTACAGAATAAGACTTGTATGTGTGTGAATAAATGCTTGGATTGAATACAAATAGGTAAAAATAATTGTTCCTAAACTCTTGAAAATCCATACAATTCACACCACTGATGTAATAAACACAGTCCAAACATGGTCAAAATTCTGCTGACAGGCAGATTGAGGTTTTTCCTTTGTTGATGTGAATGAAAGGATGAGCAAAAATGTGCTGCTTCTTCAAAAAATAATATATTAAACTCTCAGTTTAAAGCGACTTAATCTTCAACCATTGCACTCTCAGGTGTAACAATCGATTTCAAGAGGTAAAGATTAAATTGCCTTATCTCATTATCCATAGATCCCATTGTTTTGTAGGTTGTCACTCACCCTGGGCAGTCAACCAGATGAAAACACAGTCTGCAAATAAAGGAGAGTTTCTTTAGAGCTGAATAGTCATTATAGAAGTTACAAGGTCGAAAATGCAATAAGAAGTTGGGATGTAGTGAATTATGAAGATACAGGTCACAAGAGGAGATGTAACAATTTTGTTCAAGATAACAATATGAGATGAAAGTAATAGTTTTACAAAATGCTTTATACTTTATAAACAGCTTTAAAGATTATGATAAAGAACATTATGCTTTTTAAAAATTTATGACTATGTGCATTGTATTAGTTTGTTTTCTTTAGAACAAACAACATTCCCTACACATTAACTCTTTTATAACAGGATCAACAGGCTGATGGAGCATCCTGAATTAAATGGATGCTACATCCAGACAAACTGGATTTAAATCATTTTGGTCTGTTTTTTAGCAGAGGTGTTGCATTGCAATTTGGGAGTAAATTATTTATTGACAAACAAACCACAGTTTGTGAAACTGAAGTGTCATGTGTCTGTCCAAGTGGTGAGCAGCGCAGGAGCACAATAGGGGACTATACTCTCACCATTCCTTTTCACTCTGTACATCTCAAACTTCTGGCACAAAATAGACTTCTGTCATCTCTAGAAATACTCAGATGACTCTGTCGTCTGTTTTGTAGCATGGTGTAGAAACGATCATCTTGAATGTGAACCAAAAAAAGGAGATTATTATAATTTCAATGGAAACAGGGTGAGATCAAACACTATTTCCTATATTAGAGAAGAAGTGGAAGTAGTGGAGGAATATAAATGCTTCGGTTTTCAACTGGAAAATAAACTGGACAGCTTTAAGCACACACTTTCATGTAGAAGAGTCATTGAAATAGCAGTCAGATGCTGACAGGAATTGTGAGACAGACTTTACTTTGATGTGAAAAATTGTAGTCAATTTGCGTAAACTCACTTCATGAGATCTTGCTATACCTCCACTAAACAGAATAATTTCTTATCTAGATATTTTTTCATTTACCGACCTTTGAAACTTTTTAGAATGTTATTCTAAAAGACAGCATTCGACATTCTCCTGGATGCTTGATATAAAACTTAAAAGAACATCTATTGGGAAGCAGAGCATGACTTCTATGCCATCAACTACTTGTCTTTACTAGTTTTATTTGAGTGGACTAAAAGATATGTCTTATTTGAATAATCAGTCTGGTCATAGACAGCCACACACACTGACTGAGGCGCACATCTCACTGCCAGCGTTGGGCCCTGTTTATTTATTTGTTATATGTCTGAACTTGCCTGTCTTGATGTTGTTGTTTTGTAAGTGAGTCAGAAAGGGGACCCTTAATTTAATCAGTGGGCTCTCCTGTTGGATTGAGACTATCCCGCAGATCTATGGTAATACACAGCCCGGGGTGGAGGACAATTCCATTAGTGGAGGACAGTGACTGGGGCCGATAGTGCTACAGATAGGACCCCTTCCTTCTTCTCCTGGCTCCCTTTGGCTGACTGGCGTTATAGCTCCTTCAACCTCAAGTTTTCATTTGGCTTTGTGCAACTCAGAATAAATCTAGAGCCTGCAAAAATAATATAAAATAAAATATTGCCACCATTTTATATATAATCCTAATCTAATTTTTTAGCCATTTATTACAGAAGTGCACATGCAAGATTGAGTTTTTATTATTTTGGTCATCATCTCAGCATCACTTGTGTGTTGGTGTATCAAAAAATGCATCACAATTTGTGTCCTGTTTTTAAAATATATATGTTGTTTACTTATATGTTGCTTACTTTCTCTTACCATTTCTGGTCTTTTTCCTATGTCTCCAATGTAAAGGCCCAAGCTTAAAATATTGCATGAATAAGAAGAACTAATCAAACACATCAAATGAAACATATGAGCTACAATTATTTTTCAGAATCTCATGAACGTTATCCTGCCATTGTTGTATCTGTGCTCTGAATCTTCTTCTGGGTTTTGATTGACTGTGCTTTGGCCTCCTACAGGTTGAGCATTGGTATTGCACCTATTTTGACTGGAATCATCGCTGACTTTTTGAAAACCAAAATCAGTTTAACAAATGTTCATACCAGTGCAGTAAAGGCCCAAGGCAGCATAAAGCATGTATTGGTCCAGTGTGTAAGCTATTCAGAGTCATTCCCAAGACATGGCTAGATTTAGTTTACATTTTTCAGCCAACCTTTACAAAGTTGGGCCAGCAAGTGAGTCAGACTTGGCCAGGCTCTGATAAAGCCTGTGATGAAAGCCCACCACTCTTGTTTTTATTGTCCACTCTCCACCAGGCGGAGTGTTGTGGGAACTCTGGAGACTTGTGGCTGCTGTTTGATCACACTCTGGGAGTCTGACCTGTCACTAAGTGGTGGCAAACACAGCCCACACACAGAGCAGCGAGCATCGACAAATCTATATGTGTGTACGTGTTTCCCACACACAGTGCCGCATACCTCACCAGAGGAGGCAGGTCACAACATGTCAGAGTGTTGAGGATTCATAATGGCCATTTAGCCTTCAACAGCTAATATCAGCACTGCTGATTTACAAGGAATTGGGTTGTTCTGTTCCTGTACTCAGGAGCTGCTCAGGGCAAACCTGTTTGAAATTAGACTGTATTAAAGTGCCACACGAAGGAACACAGATACAGAATTGCACACATTTAAATATTTACCTTGATGATAAAAATAAAAATAAACAAATTCCAGAATTTGATTTCTAACCATCACAAACCTTGGACCCGTTTCCATAGTTTGAAGAATGCCAATTGGTAACCAGCTGTTTGCAGCCAGAAAGAGTGACAGGGACCGCAGGGACCTACTGAAACTCCAGGGAATGACAGAAGCATGGTGACAAGTGATGACGGCACCCTCTCTCATGCTTGTGTTCCTAAACTGCATAGGACAGCACCTTCAGCAACAAGACAAGATGGAGATCATACACAATGCAAAGCTAATAGCCACAATATACTCTGTTGAAGTCAGCTTTGATAGAGGCTTGGCTCCATGATCACTGCTGATAGGGGAACAGCTTGATTCGTGGATGTCAGATTGCATATTGGAAAACAGCAATACATCGTCAAACTGGATTCCAAGACTACAATAAGAACTGGGTAAAAAAATTTTAAAAGTTACAATAGTGTTTAGTGATGGGTAAACAATGATGAGCTACAGGATTTGACCTTAAATTCAACTTGAAAACAAATTTCTGAAAAGTGTCACTTAGGCGCTAATGGAGACTGTGTTTGGTGTTTGTTGGATATATTTGTGGCAGCGGTAGAGTGTACACAACATGTCCGTGAAGATTTGACTAGACGGCCAAGCAGATAACATTCTGTAACAACTCTTTAAGCTTAGCTTCTTAAAAAAAAAAAAAAAAACGTGCACATTTTACTGGCCTCTGTGACCAACCGGAGACCAGAGAGACATTGACATGACCCAGATAATAGGCCCAAAGTCTTGCCTCCACAATTTGATCAATTTGCAGTTTCCTCATAATCGCAGGCACCGTGCTGTCCCCTGCAGCTACTCTGAACCCCTCTCCCCTTCTTTTCCCAACACCCATCCATGCAGACACATTGCATAGTCGCCACAGCAAGATGAGCTGCCTTTCTCCCCTTTTCCCCCCAAATCACTGCTAAGCCTGCATGATGCCTGCTGCCGGGACACAAACGTGCTCTTGCTCCTGTCATCTCTTAGCAGGCACAGGCAGGAGAGAAAAAAGCTGACAGTTTGTCTTGTACCATATGCCACGTGGCAGCAATGCCTAACTGATACGGCCAGAGTTTGGGTCATAGCCAACGGCTGCTTTATTCTATCTATTTTATTTTCTTTCTTCCTTGAATGTGCATGCATCTTGAGTGGAAATGTTAAATATAATCGTTGTGCTGTCAGCAGGGTGGATTTACTGCCTCGGCCCAGCAAGTTGAAAGAGCTGCGTTGGCTGTTATTTAAAGAATAATTTAAGTACAGTACTCAGATATCTTACTCTTTGTTGAAATTGCTCTACTCATTAGACATGGGCAGTAGTGTACAAAAAGAGTTCATGTTTTTTTCTGTAGAATAGAAAAAAAACATTTAGTTAAATCCTCTCCTCCCCTTTGCCTGAAGAAATATTAGTTTTCAGCACATCCTCTCAGTCATGAATTTACCTGTGGGGTCTTTTCTTGCACAGAGCTAGTAGAGGAATTTGAGCAATGCTGTAGGTAGTTTAAAATTGACTTGTGCAGTTTTGGCTTAGTGAAAGCAAATTTGTTGCTGATGATGTTTTTAACCCCTAAGATAGCACAGCTTTGATCCCTTTCCACACAGCTTAAAGAAAGGCAAGTCACAGACCCTGAGGCTACCCACAAATGTCAGACAATTAGGTGTTTGCTTACACTTCGGATGGGAGTGAGGAGAACATGTTAGGCTGTATGTATTTAGAATATTTGGACAGAAGGTATGGGAAAATGAATGTGATATGCTCAATGCCTCTAAAACAAGCTGTAAAGTGTAATTTTATATACGGTAAATAAAAACACAAGGAGAAAAAAGCCAGCTGAGGGACATTTAAAACAATAAAAGGTCATTAAAATCAAACAATTTCAATAAACTCCATTTGCAAATTAGACAAAAACCTCCCAAAAGTGAATGAACAACATACTCAAAATCTCTATAAACATAAAATGTCCAGGTGATGATCTTTGGTTTTTAGTTCATCAAACAATACAAAGCAGAATAGTAGAACACTCAATACTGCGGTTTGATATTCGTGTACTTGAGGTTAAACTTGACTTCCTCTTTTGTTTAGGTTTCAGTGTTTTGTGTAACTTTGGTAAAATTTCACTGCAAGATCTGCTCAAGACATTTATTATTGTATTTATTAAGCTGGTATTGAAAGTAGATGTCTTTATCATGTTCTAAAATGATTTAAATGACTAGTGTAACAAAGGCCAGTTCTAAATGAACCCTTTATGTAAAAAATACCACAGTGGTACAGTTATTATTCTAAAAATATTTACACCAACGTAACCTCTTCATTTGATGGTGCCTGACAGAAAACCTATGGGTGTCAACATTAAAGATGGTGCTGGTAAGTAGTTGGTTACAGATGACATTTCAGATTAAATAAATGTTGTGAAACAGTATGCGCAAACTGGTAGAGCAACTCTCAGACTTAAGTGTTGGACTAAAATGGGCTAAAACATTCGAAGTCCACTGACAGCTCACAAGATATTTACAGAATACAAATGTAAACAACTTTTAACTTTAGCATTATGGCATGCCATATTGACAATACATTCAAAACATATTCTGTTAAAGGTGAAAACAAAATTTTTTCCTAACGTTTTGAATAATCTGTTTCAGTATGAGATGGCTATCATGCGTCATCTGTTGCAGCTGCCAAACCTGGAACAAGGACGTCATGGTCACCATTTTCGCTCGGATGGTTCCTTTCCCACCTTCGCTGAGAAATCATAGGGGAAAAGAGGAGCTGATGAAAAATATGACAAGTGAGTGACAGATGCCTTGAGGAGCTGGAGGGATGAGGGGAGGGTGATGGTGGAGGTGGGTTAGCCGGCAAGGAGTAGCACTACGCCACAGGTAAGAAGGTGCCAAAGTAGACGTCTGATGCACCTTTGATGGTGCCGCCGGGCAGCGGTGACACAGGTGAGAGGCGAAGTGAAGGGGGGACCTTCCAGGCTCTTCACAGCTGCTTCTTTGCCCCTGTCATACACATATTCACATGAAAGGAGCTTGAGAAAATGCTATTCTTTATTTTGAGCAAGGAGGCCCAGTCAAAATTATATGACAGTTACACAGTAAAATTACAATTTCACCTTTTTGTGTGGCTATGTAAGGTTTTCAAGTTAGTAATACTTGAAAGAGGTCTATAACTGCTGGACAGATAGTGGTGGGGAAAGCTGGTTTGGGTAGCCTGGAACCACAATTTGTCTTGTGCATTGAGTTCATCAGTTTGTCACTTGTTTTCTTTCTTTAACCCTTTAACGTCCCCATTCTCATCCCACAACTTCATAACAGGTGTCCAAAACATGCTTTTTTCCCTACTATACCCATTCTAATTGGATAATGTGCTAATTTCTTTGTAGATAACCCAAACATTAAGCATTCAATTTGAGCCTTCCTTCTGGAATTAGCTAATGTGGAGCAAACAGCAATATGTACAGCTGACCTTGATATGACCAGTGAAGCCAGAGTTTCTTCTAGCTTCAAAACATATTTATTTGTTGTGTTGTGTGTGCTTTCCTGACTCCTTTCAGCTGTTTTACTTATGATAAATCGAGAAAATTGTACAATTATGTGTGTTCTTTTAAACCATCATAAAAGCATGGACAAAAAAGTTAACTTTGAAGTCTCATGACATCCTCCATACAAACATTTTACAAATAGATAAATTTCCGAAGGAGACAATAACTTATTCACTAAAGTCAGTTGCCTCTTTGCATCAACAGTAAGTAAGTTACTCACTGATAAAGATTTTTTTTGTTTATGAAACAGTGGAAATACAGCTTTGTTTTCTTATTTGTTCTTGAGGTTCATTCTTACTTCCAAATTGGCTCAGTTTCCAGTGATTGGAAAAGCATCACCAAACATATCCTTCAAAAGGTGATATACAGTGGTGGCAGTGTGGAAATATTTTCTATAGCAACAATAGAGCAACTGTTAGAGGGTGCAAACTAATTGAGAGCTAATGGAGATTCACCTTCCAACACAACGACCCTGAACATGCAGCCACAGCTACAGTGAAATGGTTCACAGTAGATCATAAAATAATTTTCAATAAATAAAAATATGGTTTACAGTTAGGCCAGTTTCATCAGATTAAACGTAACTTTGAAGAAAATAACCTTTAAGCAGGTATAAAACTAACTTTATTTGTAAAAAAAAAAAAAAAAAAAAAAAAAAATCTTAATTTTCCTTCCATTTCAAAATATAGCTTTTGTTGGTCACATAAAATGACAATGAAATGGATTAAAGCTTGTGGCTATAATGTGATTTTTTTAAGTGCTACATACTTTGGCAAGGCACTGTATCTCTTCAAATGCGGAACCATTTAGAATAACTGAGCATTTACCATTAATTTTCTTAAAAAATATTTTGCCTTTCTAATACATTTTCCAATACATTACTTGCATTTAGAGAATAGTGGAACATGTTAATAATCTTTGTCACATATACCAAAAGCTGTCAGTCAACCAGAAATATTAGTTGTTTCTATCATAGTTTAGTGAATGGTAGATCACCCATAGAAAGCCCATAGCTTTCTATGGGTGATATGGCGTTGAGGACAACATGCAACCCCACACTGCAGATTCAAAAGAAAGATTTGAACAATCAAAAAGCAACTCTGCTTTCCTCCATACAGATGAACTATAAATTAATCAGAGGTTTAATATTTTATTTAGGCGCCCTCAGTGGCGAACGGGGCACCCATCTGTCTCTCTTTTCTCTAGTCAGCCGTGGCATGTTTGACTGAAGTGAAAGAGAAAGAGAACCTCTGACTGCCTGCAACGCAGCTCTTTGCTGCTGCTCAGTGTCACTGCCACTCACCCACTGTCCTGATGTGTTCGTTTCCCTCCACCTCCATTAATGTCACTGTATTCCAACATGCTTGCAAATGGAAACCCATACAGGCCCTCAAACTGGGGAGAAGGGGAACATGGTGTACATGAATGCTTAAAAGACAGAACAAGAGTGGTATTTTTTGGTATATAAGGTTTGCATTAACAGATCTGTCTTTGAAATTCTGCTTTAAAAATTCTTGTTTTGTACTTTGGTGACCTGGTCTACAACTGAACTCTGCCAGTTGTAATCCAACTAGGCTGGTCAATTGCCCCACAGTTGGTGAATGGAGATGTTTAAAGCACACTGAGTGACAAGGTGCATAAGAGGTCAGCATTCTAGAGGGGCGACCAATTGGATCATGACCCATGAGGGACAGATATGGGCAAGGGATTTAGCCTCAAAGGTCGCACCGGGGTCAAGGAGTGTCTTGCATTCCAGACCCCTAATCCTTTCCCTGCTGTCTGGAACGCTGGCCTTCACTGTTCAACACATCCATCCCCATATGAACAAAAACACACACTTCTCGAATATGCTGTGCCTAAAACAAACTTGTACCTCCTGCGACTACATCGTCACCCTACTATTTGCCTTGAGCAGAGAAAGCGTGGGCTTTAGGTGCCCCCTCACTCAATTTTCTGACCTTCCACTTAACCACCCACCTCCTACAGGGCCATAGAGTTTCTCCTCTGCTGAGACATCAGAGTGGCAGGGATGTAGGTAATTTGTCAGGGGAACCCAATCCCCACTGTTCAAGCATGTGTGTGTGTACGTGCACGCGTGCGTGTGTGTATGAGTGTGCATGGCCAAGCATGTGCGCGCACTGGGGGCTTTCTCTGGGAATTTCTCAGACTGTGTCGCCAGTGGAGGCAATCCCAGACTGTTCAGTGTCAGCGGCTATGTAAGCAGTGACCATAATGGCAGCAATGAATTGGAAGCTAGGGCATCCTGGCCACAGTGATTCGAGCCATCCATCAGCCTTATGTGAAATGCATGTCATCCAACACCGTGCAGCATTTTCGGCCGCCTCTGTTGAACACATATATCTTACATGCAGCACAGATGATTTTGGAAGTCGAACCTGTTGACATATACTCCCCGGTATCCTATCACACACTTAAAACCCACAAACACAGTGGCAAAACTACCCCT
The DNA here is from genome assembly GCA_903066825.1 of Alfaro cultratus. Taxonomy (NCBI): domain Eukaryota; kingdom Metazoa; phylum Chordata; class Actinopteri; order Cyprinodontiformes; family Poeciliidae; genus Alfaro; species Alfaro cultratus. The sequence continues at coordinate 60,479 of CAEFZX010022726.1, read as the reverse complement.
GCTGTGGCTTGGACTAAAACAGCTTGTGTGCAGCAGCATACACTAACCATCAGCCTCCAAATGTTTGTGTTGGAGCAGCCCTCCTGCCGGGCTTTAGTTGAACCCCCAGCCCAATCCCCCTACTCACTTCCTATCCAACTACGCTATACCAAACAGAGCCAAATAAAACACAGGCTAACATAATGTAGCAGCATGTCAGCGGTGGGCCCTGGAGCAAGTCTGAAACATGACCCACTCTGTACCAGCCATTAGGACAAGAGTTAAAGCAGCTACGGTTTCGTTCTTGCTGCACAGCCCTTATGTTGCCCAGTGAAGGGCCTGTATGTGTCTGCTAGCAGCAGATTGAGTGATGTATCCTGTGTGGCTATAGTGTGTACAGAGGACCAGAGGGAAGTCCCAGAAGGGGACTACTTCTCCCTTGGCCCACAGGCCACTGCACTTCATCAGTTTCTCCAGTGGGAAAGGCCTGCCACTGGATCTCAAGACATGACTAAGCTTACACAGAAGACAAAATCAGGTCATCCAACCAAAGACACAAGCTAAATTATAAAAGGTGGTTTTTCTGTTTTAAAATTAGTAGCTGTAAGTGAATCCACTAAGTGCAAGTAAATAGCTTTTGAAAATAGTTATTAGCTTGTGTTGTGACTATTCTCCAAGTGTCAATTATGGAGGACTTGGCAGCAATGAAATCTGTAGATCGCACAGTGTGTTGGAATTAAATTGTTTAGATGCTACACCCAAAGCACAGGAAGATATTTACCTGTCTGTGACACGAGCAAAGTGTATCTGGAGAAAAAAAATTATGAAGAGATTTGTAAAATGTGGTCACCTGTAATCACTTGTGTTGCTAAAGCAGGAGGAATTCTGTTTGAGGGAGCACCTCACTAATTTCTGCCTTGGAGACAGAGTTAAAAGAATCACAAGCACATGGGCACATGTCAAAGCATATGGTCTGGCACAGTACCTAGGCTCAGATACAGGCCACAAGCACAGATTCAGTGAAGGTGAGAAATACCTTGCCTTCTCTTGCGTTGATGATGGTGACTCCAAAACTTGAGAGGCATGTAGGGAATTTCTCATGCCTCAGCAGGAAGCAGGGATCCCTTCTCACTCTTTGCACAGATAGATTCAGAAGACATACCACTCAAACCTTGCTAATCTTGAAGCATGCAGTGTGGCTACTGGTATCAAGTGAAACAAGGTCGTCTGACAAATTTTCTACTTAGAAAAAAAATAACATATGTACCAGATTCCTTTAGCTGTCATGATGCAGACATGTTTTGTGCAAATCCTGCAGTCAGGGTTAGTATAAGCTTTACATCTTGTAAACATATTAGTCCATATTAATGTTTTTGTTTATTTAGTCACATTACAGCCACAAATCTGATAGACCAACACAAAGTTGTCCTTAATTGTAAAGTAAACGGAACATGATTTTCAACATTCCTTACAGACACAAATCCCACTTTTATTAGCAAAATACTCCACTATTAGTCAGACGGAACAGAGGACATTTGTGAATAGATTTTACGACCTGAACTGTGAATTTCTACAGCCCCTCTAAAGCTTACACTTTACCTGTTGATGACTTCTTTGATCAATGCTTTCTTACTCAGTCTGTCAGCTTAAGTGGATATTTGTGTCATATCATTTTCATTTTCAGATGCTGAACTTTGCTCAGATCTATTTAAACATAAATAAAACTTATAATATTGTTTCACCACAAGCTTCAGGAGTTAAAAGAGGTTTCAGGAAACTTGTTGAAGCAGTAGGGCATATTTTAGAGAAACTCTTTTGATAGAGGCTCATGGTTAGGGAAGTTTTGAGTGCAATTGAAAGAGTCTCCAAACTTAAAGCATTGATGAAAAGTAGCATCATGTCATTAAAGATTGACTCAGACAGAAATGAGGAAACATAACTTGATAAAAGCCTTGAGAATGAGATGGACTTACTTCACAAAGAAGATCATCTAACTGTGTAAGAAATGTAACAATCTGGCAGAATGTGGAGTCTAGACCCGGGCATTTATGAAGACTGTATATATGGCTGAATAGAAACAGCTGGCCTTGCTCACCAAGACCCAATTCTGAAATTAGGAGAGAGGGAGAAAAAGAGGATAGACAGCCACAGACTGGACTGTGGCAGCGCTCGTGACACGTGGAGCCTTTTTCAAGCTTTAGGGGTTGAATCATTGTTTAGTGAAGTGAAGAGGAAGCTTTGGAAGGAAAATAAGGAAGAATAATCGAGAGAAATGGAACACGAGCCAGAGCAGGCGAGGAGAGTTGGTTTACAGTGCAATCAGCATTAAGGAAATTGGTTTGCACTAGCTCTTTGAGTTGAGAGAGGTGATTGATGCTAAGTTAGGCTAGCAGGAAGGAAGTGGAGAAATTAGCAGCAGGCCAGGGCACGGAGAGCTGTCAACTACTTCCTAGTCAATCTAGGGGTGTGAGGTACCCTGAATCCAGTGCCAGACCTCACGTACCACATGTGTTGGCTTTTCATAGTTATAATTGTGCTGATATGATGCATGTACGTAACGCAGAACTTTTCCAAAAACTATTTTCAAGCAGTTTATTTGGCCCCTTTCCAGAGCACAGCTCACTTGCCTCACAAACCTTCAACTGCACTTCACAACAGCACAGCAGAATCTCCAGGGCACCGTGTCAAAACTTGGCTCAATGCTTGCCAACAGTGTAGCCATGTCAAGCCCCTGACAATAGTGGTAGTAGCATGCAGGCTCTGTAATTAAGCACGGCAACAGAGGACAGATGCAGAAGGGGAGAAGACACAAAGATGCCCTTGATACCAGAGTGTCGCGTTGACAGCATTTCCTCTGACAGCTTCATCTCGTAGGCCACTGCAGAAGCCCTTACGTCTCCTGACATGTGCTTTACTCATCCCTGCCACAATCCTATGCTTCCTCAACTTGACGAGAAAGATGGGTTGAAAGGAAAGAGAAAATGAGTTGGATGCAAAGATATTATGATGGTCAGTGTGGGCTTATAATTAGGGGAGAAAAGGAATAAGTGGACAGATTTTAATGGCACAAAGAAATTTGATGGTTTATTCTGAGCTTTAGCACAATGACAATTCAATTTGGAATGTAAAAGAGCAGAATACAACAATAAAGTCAAGGACATGTGAATCAACAGCATATTTTCTGCAGGTAGTTCAGCTCTGGCAAAAGATTAATTCTAAACTTCACCCTGACATGTTACTACCAAAAGAAACATAATACACAGCCAACAGACATTTTAGTGGCTGTGGCACCTTGTAGTGCTAAATATCACATAGTTCATACATTCTACTCAATCTAATAGAGCACCTTTCAAAGATAAATAGTTCCTCAACTGCCCTGAGCATCTAATGTCAAACAGATCAAACAGAAACTGCAAAATTATTTTCGTTCAGTCTACCACTGAATACAAATGACTATCACAATAGACTAAATACTCAGCAGTCTTAACTTAAAATAGAGGGAGAACAAGCTTTATGCAACTGGCTGAAAAATCTACACATTGATTGAGTTGTTTTGCTTAAATAGTGTTTTAACCGGATAGATCAGAAACATTCCTAGAAAATACATGTTGTCATGTCCTAATGATGTTATGTGTGAAGAATTTACAAATAGCTGTGTATATATTTGCAGCATCCTCCAGGAAAATGACATTTATTTCAGCCTTTAAGTGCTTTTCAAATGGAGGAAAATAGAAAGATTATTATTGAGGAAGCGCTGAATGGCCTACTGCTGAGAAGGTAACCAGCTAACTGAATGTGGATACGCAGAATATAGTATGCTTGGAGATGTTTGTGCCTTGGATTACAAGAGGAGTTATTTACTGCTCCATTTACACAAAGCGAATATAGGCAGAAGGCTGCTATTTACAGGAATTACTCTAAATCCATCTGGATCTATTAAGTAGACCAAAAATGTTTCGGTGCAGGTGATGAGCTGGTGGGCCTGCTGTCTGTGTCCCAAAGCACATCTCTTGAATCCGATTTTTCACGCTTCAACCAGGTTTTTACATGACACACAGAAAATGACTCATCAATCCCTCTATAGACCAGTGGAGTCGCGAAAGTGACAGTATGTACCGGAAATCAAGTTGTCATAAACACAAGCAGATCCGGCAGCAAACTCGAGCATGATTCCTGTTTCACTCTTTTTTTTTTCTTGTATTTCGTCTCACCCTAAGTAAGTAAGCTACTTTTTTTGCTAGTAAAATATCTTAGTTTATATTTTCCCTTAAAGGAAATGTGTTTTATTTTGCCACTGTGGCTCACTTTTTGTCTCATTTATAACATTCCCATTAAATTACTGTGCAGCTCAGAACAAAACCTCAGCTCTATCATGGCAAACAGTCAGAGACACAGTTGAAGGAATTGTGAGCAGTTTGAGAGGCCCCAATGACCTTAGCGTGTTTTAATTGCTGCATATATTATCCAACCCAATTTTCCAAGACAGATCCAGTGTGTTTTGGGCTGTAGCCATCTGCCCTGTATCAGAGGCACTTCTCAGAGCTAAGATCCAAGGTGTTAAAGGAAATGGTGTGGACTAGTGCCATTATCTAGTGTAGCAATTGCCTATTATGGAATCTATGGACACAGACTGGTGGAAGGACATTGCTGGCCAAGCAATGTCCCTCTGGTTTTCTTGACAAGTTCTCCAGCTGTTTGGGTGTCAAGAGTTGATCCTCTCCTCCCAAGTCCTGTTTGATCCATTGCATCTGAAGGGAGATTCTAATATAGCAACAGCCTCTCAACAAGAATATATTTTGGTTTTATTATATACTCATTTAATTAAATTGGAAAAGTTGTAGTTTTATATGAAGTATTCACCTTTTTTTAAATATCCCACATTGCTGTTTACTTACAAGTTAAAGGAATAGTTAACTTTTAACTCAATTTCACCATATGACAAAGTATTTCAAGTGCAGTTGAATTACCAGTGAGAACAGTTTTCTGTTGAGTTCAGATTTCTGTTCACAAGGACCATATAGCTGCTCAAAGAAAAACTTTCATTAAACTTCCATCACTTTTTAATTACTGACCCTGGGGAGTTGGCAAGTTATCAATAACATTTTCATTAAAACGTCTGCTGAAAAAAAAAATCATGTCACATACTACCTGCCAAACAACTGAACCGCAAGCTTAAAGCTGTTTAAAAACCAGTGGAACAGTCAGACTGTTTCTCTTGCTGGATATGCTTATTGACCAATTTCTTTGTATCTGCTCCTCAAGAACTATTACTAGTAATGGACTTTGTATCATTATAGTCTTCACAAATTTCTAGCTTAGAAATTTGTGAAGACTATAACTTCTCAAAGTTTTCCTTTGAGAAGTTTTCAAAGGAAAACTTCTCAAAGTTTTCCTTTGAGAATAAAATCCATAATTTACTATGCGCAGTAGAAACTATTTATGCAGGTAGAAATCTGAGAAGGTAAGGGATGGATATGCTTTGCAACAATTACTGTGTGCAGATTGACAGAAACCAAAATACAAAGCTGATCAGTTTTTGGATGACCATGCCCACTTTTTTCAGGACTGTAGACTCCATATTTTTGTTTGTCAAATGACAGAGGTCCAGAAGAAAAAGTCTTTTATGACCTGGTCTAAATGTAAATGGATGCCAGAATAGGTTAAATTCCAAAAGTCTTGTCTCTTGCTTAAGCATTCCAGATTCTCACATGCAGAATGTGTTTATAGAGATTGCATGGCAAAAAGCCAAAAGCCATTTTTTTGTAATTTGGGATCCTTAAAAGAGAGGCTGAGTGAGACCAGCTTAGTGAAAGAAAGATGGCCATTACAAAGAAGCCCATTTTTTACAAAGCACTCTGGTTCTTTCAGGCAGGATTGAGTTAATGTCCCTCTCCTCCCTCCAATCCTCTCATCCCTTCGCTGCCCCTCCTTTTTTACCATGACTCGCTGGCTTGATTTATCTGATGGAAGGAATTCTCCTCAGAGCTCTGGCTCTGGTGGTATCCTTATACTGTAACCTTTTCCCCCCACCAGATGTTCCTCTCTCAAAACATGGTAACGATCACCCCTCAAATCCCCCGGACAAACATATCAAGTGGTCTCTACGTGTTTACGTGGATAGCCGCCGACACGAGCGACATCCACAGTTACAGAAGCACTGGGGGTTGGAGAGAAGGAAAGAGAGGAAGAGACATGTTGGAATGGCCGATACTTTAAGTTCAGCAGTTTCCTGAGATCTAAGCACCTGGACTGATTTATAGTATCCTACGTTTTTACCCAGAATTTTCCTTTTACATGCTTTTATGATTCAGTGTTGTGCATTCCAGTGAGAGAAAACGGCTGGGGAGATGCTATAAACCCTGCTTTTAGCAGAAATAGTAGCTTATAATCCCAATTCTTATACAGACAGTCCTAAGATATTGCATGTTGTTAAGTGCAAGAAAATATACACTCTCCAATATACAAGACTTACAAGGATAGTTAAGGGGATTTTTCAAAGGGAAGTTATGTGAAGTTATCACAAGTATTTCCTTTACATGTACTAGGAAGATTTTATATCACAGTACGTTTCTGAACATTATGGAAGTGGCTAACTGGTAGCTACTAGCAAAGCTAAAGTTGATGGTCCAGAGCTTAGTATTTCACAATTCTTTAGTGGATCTGGACTTTGAAACAAATAAAAGTATATTCAGTTAAAAATAAAAAATACTTTGACTGACCAAGCCTACACAGATTAGTTTTATTATAGTCTACCATACCCTTTATTCATGCAAAGCAACACATACTGGACTAGTCAAACCTAGACCTGAATTGTTTATACTAATTAGACTGCAACATGGACAATACTTGAGAGAGAAAACAAAACCAAAATTTACAGCCATGTCTGTAAAAGTGCAACTTTTTATTATTTGCTCATATAATGAGCCATATGTATGATAAATTACTGTCTGACAAGCTGTTATTCTTGGCTTTCTTCACTTTTCAACAAATGTAAATTACAATTATTACAATAAGTTGTCCTTTTAAGGTTTAGTCCTGTAATTTAGGTATTCAAACATTGATTTATTAGTGTAGTCTTTAAAGACTTCAGAATAGGGGGATGTATTGTTTATACTGAGTTCTGCAGACTTTACACAATATTTATGCATTAGAGATTCCACATAAACAAATATTACACAGAGTTTTATACGCCTATAATTTCAGTAGAAGCTACTTATCCTCTTCACAGATAATAGAGGATGAGCAGGAGAGATAGAAAAAAAGATAATATTGATGATGATGGTCCTACAAAGGATAAGGAGGGCGTTCGCTACATCAGGGCTCTGACAGTTTTAACCGCCTCAGCCAATGTTTGTCACATTCAGAGTGCATGAATTCTTGATTTGATGTGCCTTAATTGATTCGGGTCTGCCTGTCCCCGTCTGTCTGTCTGCCCCCTCTCTCTCAGTGCGGTTTTCTGACAATCTGCTATTACAGTTCCCTGCTCATCTGCTGATGCAAGGAACGCAGGGAGGACACAGGCCAAAGTAGACACATTGTAGGAAGAAGAGCGGTCATAGATGTTGCCCTCTTGTGACCTCCTTTGTGATATAGTAAGCCTCCAAATGGCAGACATTATGGAGGATCAAGTGCTTCAAAGTGTGCCAGGCAAAGATGAAACCCTACAGGCCTCATACATGATGAACAATGTTTTTTTTTAGCAGGAAAAATCCATGATGTAGCCACCATGACACCCACGCCCTGGAGAGCAGGCCTACCACATGTTGCATCAAGTAGCCGAGAGGTAAAGTCAGAGATATTAACAGGCGAGGCTTCTCTGAAAGTAGTTAATCATTACAAAGTACTGGTTTATGGTTTTGCTTGCATCAGTATTTGATTCATTTTAATCAGTACTGACAAAGGTTTACTAACCGTCAATTTTCATCTCATCTGTTGACAGATTTTGTGATTATGGGCTTATAGAAGTTCAGTTTTTTATTTGGGGTTAACGTGCCACTTTTAGCTCAATGTGTCCTGTTACCATGGTGTTTTGATCAAGGGTGGCAATTGCATCTTTCCTACAGTGTGTATCTGTGTGGACGCGCACATTTGTGTGTGTGTGTTTTTTTACAGAAGAGTTGTTGCTTTACACATTTACCTTGGTTGTTCTCTAATGAGCCCTGCCAATCACAGCCAAAATTGATTTCCTCTTCTTTTTTTTTTGTCATGGCAGAAGTGTGCACCGTTTTGAGTGGTTCCGACCACAAGTGATGCCCTTCTCCTCTTCTCATCCTTGGACTCGGTGAATGGAGGGAACTGAAAGGGATGGACAAAAACATGCTTCATAAACACCTCACTTTGTCTGTGCATGTCAGAAGGGCTCATGGTGGTCACAAACCATTTGAAGAAGGAGCACAAATGTGTGTGTTGACCAATATCTTCTTATCATTTATCGTCATTTGTGCCATGAAACCAATGCAAAGATAAAAATAATAAGCGAATGGAAACATGGTGTTTGTTTGCATAGTGGGCTAATCTCTTCTCATTCTCAGGTGAACACATGCTGCCATTTGGTCTGAGATTGTGGTATAGTCAAGATATGGGCAAGTTTTCAATGATCCAAGTAATGCTCTGGTTCTATTCGTATGGAAAGCTTCTTTATGAGTTCCCCATCTATGGGTCAAGGTTTACTACACAAATATGCCACTTATAATGCTGCACTTTGAGACACTGCGGGGAAAAATATTGTGGTAATTTTATATTTTTTGTTATTTTGCTGATTGTTGTTCAGCATTTTCAGTAATCATTTGGTAGGCCACCACAACTGGATTCAAGCAGACCTTTAAAGACTAGTGAAGTTTAGCTTTTTACAAAGACGGTCATATCTTGAGCTGAATGGCTAAATATATTTAAGTTATTGTTTGGGGCTATGCATACAATATAAAAAACATTTTTGTTTACATACACAGAAAGAAAAGAGCTTCTCCATTTGCTTTCTTACTAATTATAGCAACATTTAGTCTCAATTTTTTTTTCACATTTCTCGAAAAATGTCAGGCAAATAAGAAGAAAGGGTTTTTTATATATAACAAGCACAGCAAAATGTACAGAACATGTCAAGTTAAAATTTAAATGCATGCTTGATTGCTTTTAAATTGGGTGCCGCTGATATCCAGCCATGATGGTAAGACTTCCTTGACAGGTGGTAAAAGCCTGAGAAAAACTTCTTCCAGGCAAAGATGTAATCACAGTGTTGTGTTCCTAACCCGCTCCACTCCAACCCCCGCACATTATGCTGCTGTGCTGATGTCACATTGATTATGCTGATCATAAACTGCCTTTGTTTGTCCCTCGCTTTCCTCCATCAGTCATCTGTCCGTGGGGATGAGCAGAAGTCACACTAAAAGCTCTCTTTTTCATGTTTTCTGCATTTTGAGGCTGTGCGGGAAAGATCACTCGTCCCACTGGAGGCAAAGGCGGCTCCACTTTTTCTATTGCACTCCAATATATTAATTGCTTTTTAATGTTTCCCTTCTCTCCTGAAAGTTGCTGCTTACTAACAAATCAACAACAATAAGGTTCTTTTTGCTGCAGTTAGCCCCAGCCTGGACTAAAAGGGTATCCAGTCACTGAATAATCCATGTAGGGTGCATTGGAATGAAGGCTTCAAGCTGGTAAAAGAGGAGCTGAAACAGGAGGCCATTTGGCTTTCTTTTCGCTTCGTCCCAAGTGTCTTCAGCTTCCAGCTGTGTGCATGTCACAGAATGGGATTATGGTGTGAGCAAGGATGGAAAGATGTAATACTGATCCAACTAATCCAGCAAACCCAATGAGGCATTGTGACATTCCCCATCCCTCTTGAGCAACAACTTCGGGAAAAATTAGTCTTTAGCATTCATTATTGATCTGGGAAATGTTTGGTATAGCTTTTTAGAGAAAGTGGAACAATCTGTTATGCCTGAAACTGAGGAAAACAGATTGCAACATATGCGAGCAAACATTATATTTTAAAGAAGAAATGAAAAAAACTTCACTCATTTTTCATAAACATAGAAGTTCTTTTCATTTTCCCTCAAATATTGAATGCCCATCTTTTTTTTTTTTATCTACAGAATTATGGATTTTATTTTCTTTAACAAATAGATTGGCCCCTTCATATATGGAGTCAGTTGCCCATTTTGTCATATTAAAATAACCAACTTCAATGTTTTTGGGGATACTTAGAGATTTGGGATATTAGTCCTACAGAAAGCAGTGCAGTGAGAAAATTTGTTATACATGGTTTTTCTTTCAGTTGACTTTTTTTCCTAGATGACATGTGTTGAGAACGAGTAAGAATTTCCATCAAAAAACATTCTTCTTAAACCATCCCAATGGAAAAAGGTGGTAGTGGCAGTATCATGATCTAAGGACGCTTTTCTTCAGCAGGGAACGGAAACGTGGAGTTAATGCAGGGCAATACTTGAAGAAAGTATTGCAAAGACATGTTGTGTTGGTCTATCACATGAAATCCTGGTAAACACATTGAAGTTTGTGATGTCTCAAAACGGTATAAAGTTCTTGAGGTGTAAATATATTTGTGTAATATAAATAGTCACACTGATGTATTTAGGTAAAAAGGTTAAGATTATAACACCTAACCGGTCATAATGACCATCTTTTCGCAAGGCTAACACATTCACTGTATCAGAAACAGGAGCTCTTAGTGTTGAAGCTGCTACTCACCAATCTGGCACTGTAACACGATTCCTAAATCAGACTACTGTATTATTATTATTTTTATAACATCAGCAGGTTGCTCTTTGCTGAGACGTTTTGTCCCAACTGCAAACATACACAAAAGTTTACAATGTTGCATGTTATTTCTTTAAATTTCAGTTGAATTTTCATTTTGAGTATTTCTTTAGAAAAATAACCAAAAATTTCCTAGCTTGTACTTTACATAAATCGTTGGTGATTGTATTCTTATCTTTTAGTCTAATAAGATTATAGTGGTTCCAGTGGAAGCATGCTCTGTTTGTCTAATATGAATAAACATAAGATTTAAAGCAAAATTTTGTTAGTTGTTTGCATCCAAACTTAAGCTTCAACATTGCATTGAGTGAGAAACACAGGGCGCAGAGGCAAGTGTTTGGAGCTTGAGTTACAGGGCCAGCATCTGCCATCCGGCCATCAGGCCCTCATATCCATCACTGGCCGATGGTGTGGTGCAACCCAGCGTTTGTAAAAACACCCAGAGGAAATGGAGTCTCTGGGCCAGACAAGAATAAAATTAGCTTGATGACTAAGTTCCTCCTTGGGTCCCAGTGGGAAAAGAACTCTGCCATTTGTTTTCATTACTTCCCTTGGCTGCATAAGGGAGGACAACGTGTGTGACTGTGTTTGTGTGTGCATTTGGTTGGAGTAAACTAGTGCGAATATATGTATTTGCCTGCTCACAACCCTGCAAAAAATGAGGAAAAACACATCATCACCCTAAAAACTGAGCATTTTATAATTTCCAGCCTTGTGTGGGTTTAATCAAATATATTTACTCATAAAAACACCACTTTGATTCAAACCCTCAGCCTGTGTATAATATTAGTGCTTGGTTCATAGAGGTGACATTACTGTTTGGAACTGTTCCACCACCCCTCATGGCATACTATATTGGCTTTGGCCACTTTATTGCATTTGCCTCAGAATATCTAATAAACACACAAAGGTTATAAAAATTGATCTGCACACAAATGTGTTTCCATTCATTACCAATGCAGTGACCTAAGCCAAGTTTTTCTGAACTAGATGTGGCTTACCTTGGACAGCTTCTGTTATGCTAAAACATAAACATATGATATACATGTAGCATTAATAAGCTATGTTCAACTATGTGCATGAAGGTTGAACCTATCAGCATCCTAATAATTTCAATAATATATCAAAATTTTGCCTGCTGATAAATTATTTCCCCCACAATTAAATCTTCAATATAAATGTAAGGATTCAAAGACATTAAAATTTACTTTGGCATCATTCAAAAATAATTACGCTTGAATTAAGAATAAACATAAGATTTAAATAAATTATTCTTAGACAAGAAGATTTCGGGTCATCTGCATAGATCAAAGTATGCTTATTTGGGAAAGCTATTCCTTTGGATTAAAACTTCAGGTCTTCATTGAAATAATGTTGGGAATACTGAAGATTATGTTTGGAAAAAATAGCTGCCATTAACTCTTCCTTTCATGTAATCTTTTTAAACACAGAATAAATCATTTGGACAAAATAAGAATTAAAAGGGATCACTCAAAAGGCGTGAAACAATTAGTGAGACTGAAGCTAATTATTGATCTAAGCAGTATCATCACAGCAGAGGAGAAAAATAAGGCAAAAACAAAGCAAATGCAATCATTTGAATTTAAAAAGTGAATAACAAGTTATCACTCCCATCTACTTTTTGAACTTACAGTGGCAAAATGACCTTTGAACTTTACTTCCTTAGAAATGCAACGGGGCACTTTCAGTGATGTTTTTGAGATTTTTTACACGCATTGTGAAACTCTTTTACACTGAGCTTTCTCACACACACACACACACACCATAGATTAGTTCCAGCTTTTACCCAGGGTGCCTGTTAGGCCTGAAGTGAGGACATCTTGCTGTTCTTTAAAGCATGTAGCATTAACACCCTTGCCCCCTGTGTAAACCCCGAGTACTGACCTACACAAGAGGCACTCAGCTCTTTGCAACGCAGCAGTGTGCAACTCATAGGCCTGAGTGCAAATATAACAGCAGGCACCAACACTTTACAGCCTCTGCTCCACTGAGGAAGGAATCAGTAAAAGGGAATATTGAAGATGAAGTAAAAAAAAATAATAATAATAATCTGTAAAGAAATTTAAGTTAGTATGACTGCGTTTTGGGACATGAGAAGAGAAAAATGTCATTGGGGCTTGTCTTAAATGTGTGAACAATAATATCCGCTCCCTAGTAATTTCTGATTTCTAATGTTGTCTTGGACTCTCATGGGTAGAGACCCATTTACTACACACAAGGCACCTTAGTCAGATAGTGAATAAGCAAAATAGTGAAATAATTCATTTTAGTGCAAATGCTATCTGATTTAGTTAATTGTTTACATATTTAAACAGACCCTCTAAAGATGTGTTTGCTTTGACTGTGGCTGTATCAACCATTTACTTTTATCAACTTAATACGGACAAAAAGTATTTTGGAAATTCAAAATTTTCAAAAGTTCTGAACCTGTCTGCTATTTTCCTTCACAATTAAATAGATATAATACAAACTCACTGATTAAAATCTTACAATGATGTCAAAATATTAGAACACTGTTTATTAACATTTATATATATATATATATATATATATATATATATATATATATATATATATATATAATATGTAAAATTCAAAGCAATATGCTTTGAACTTTATGACACAAATGGAAGCAAAAGCTCACGTCGCAACACTGCAATCTATACATGCCAGCTGGCCATAGAATAATGCAATTATAAAAGCATTTATGGTCAGATAGAGGGAGCACAGATATCGGAAGAATTGCACAACTTCCTAGAGCCATTGTTGCTGAAAGGGGGAAATGATTTTCTCTAATGTATCTCTGTGTTCTGTCCTTGTCCTCCAGCAGCTGGCCTGGACAGACACAGTTCGGGGGTCCTGCAAAATTAGGGTCAAATCAAATGCGTCTGCCGGTGTATGTGTGTTTGTGTATGTGTGTCTGTTGGACTTCAGCAGAAAAAGCGAGAAAGTGTTTGCCATCGACATGGAATATAGTATAAAAAACCTCTGTTTCCCCAGTTAAACATACCCATGGGAGGAGTGAAGGAGGGACTTATAGGCAAGACAGAAAGGTTATGAACCAACAGTTCTCCTGCAAGGAGCAAGATTTACAGCTACCAGGTCCTGAGAGCTCTACCATGCTTACTTCTATAGCCAGTTAAAACAAATTGCAGCCATGTTTCAGTCACCCACATCCTTACATCTCTCATCCATTTGGGTTGGGCTTTTGGCTGCAGAACTGTTTCTTTCTTAATTTCTCTAAAACAAATACTTTCCTCTTGTGAGGTAATTTTCGTCTGGAAAATCCCCACCTCCACCACAAACTTCACCGCCCCATATATTCTGCTCCCCCTGTGTGCTTCTCTGCAACTTGTTTAATTTTTGTCTTGGACCTGCAGGAGTGTTAAATGGAAATATAGGCTTTCTATCAACATCAAGCTTTAGACCTGAATACTGGTCAAAAACAAGCAAAATCGAACAGCTACAGCAAACGCACAGCTCTTCAACACAAGGCTGTCTGGGATTAGTGAAAGAATAAGAGCACATAAATTGCACACACAAACTCTCTCTCTTGTATATCTGATTGCAACGTTGCAGTAGAAATCTTCTGTAACCCGATATGCTGTTTGATTTGGGTTGAAATGAGAGTGACCAGCATCAGGCGGAGGAAACAGAACAGGGGCAGACTATCTTCAGGGGCAGGTATGGGGTCATTAGAGTGTCTTTTTCATGTTGCAGATTAGAAGCAGATGTCGGTGAGATTGCACCACCAGTGTCATCACTCAGCCCACAGCTCCATCTTCATCCATACACATAATAAAAGCACCGTCAAACATAAAACAGCGTTATGAAATGTTTATTGCTATTTCAAACTATCTATGTTGCTACTCTGTAAGAAAAGAGTAAAGATGACTGATGTGAAATTACAGCTAAATTATTTTATGTGTGGATGAGGGGTTTCTTGAACATGTATTGAAGAAGGAGAAGGAGAATGTGATTGCTAAGTCACTGGAGAACTGCAGATCTTGTTGGGTTTTCCTGATTTTATCTACCTGTCCTGAGGGTTGAAGGAAAAAACTGTGTTGACCTATAACTGGTTCATGGAGAACCAAGGCTTGTTCCCAAACATGGTGCGTAAAGTGTTGGCCCGAGTGGTTTTATCCAATGGCTACTGCAGATCAAAACAAGTTAATGACAGTTTCAAAATAAAGGTATCAGAATACACAATGCATCTTACCATGTTGCATAATATGAACTGTGAACCAATGACAGAGCCACAAGGAAGCAAAATTTGGAAATGAGGCCATTGAAGAACAAGGTCTGATGTGATCAAATTTTCTTTTATATCACATGGATATATGGTAATTTGTGCTTCACTGACCTCTGAAAAACATTGCACTATGATGACCCAATGTGTCTTCTTGGCTACATTGGGTTCTATGATGTGAAAGTTAATTGCACATATACCACTTGCCTACAATTTTTTACAAAAGATCTACTATAGACCCTTTCATTTAAACTGTCTGGGACAGCAAATTTGAGGCAAGTTCTCAATTGTTTGTCCACAATTGAGAATCTGTGGGCAAACAAGTCTGATCAACAGATGCTCCACATTTTTAACTTACAGAATATGGTGCTAATGCTTGATGCCAGGTACCACAATACACCTTGCAACTCCTAGTGGATTCCAGTCTTTTACAAGTCAGACTCAGCAAAAGTGGTAACAATACATGATTTAACTGGTGGTCATAATGTTATATCTCATAAGACTATTTCAGCAAAGGAATAATCTTATCTAGGATATGAATAGTGAATAGTGTTTGAGATGGGTTAAGCTCATCTGGTTGAGCTAACCATGAAGAGACTAAGTAATTCAAGAAGACTACCATCTACTTGATATTGCATTTGACTGACCTTAGAACACTTGTGGTACTGCCAGCTGTCTGGTCAGTTGCTCAATCTTGCCTTTTTTCCTTTTTTGTATGTTAATAGAAGCTCTCAGTTTCAAAGCTTTCACATGAGACATTACAGTCGGGCAAAGCAGTACCTGCTTTTCCATCCGCACCATGAAATTGCCATGTACACTGAAATATGTCTTCCCATAACAACAAATGCAGCAGAGCCTGATTAATACTGATGACAACCCTCTTTTGAGTGACTATAGGTTTTTTTTTCTTTTTTTTTTAAGTTTTAATTATGGAAGTCTTAACAATATCGCTGCAAAACTGTTTTGATTCTACTGGATCTCAGAACTGCATTCAACATTGTTGATAATTTCCTGATTGATAGACTGAAAAAGCAAGTGGGGTTGTCAGGTACTGTGCCAATCCTGGTTCAGATCTTTTATGGAATACCAAGGGAGTTTTATCCTGTTTAATGGTTATTAATATATTCAAACAAATATAATTGGGGTTGCTCAAGGCTAAATTCTCTGGCCACTTTTGATTAATATGTTCCTGCTAGCTCAGACCATGGAGCATTACAACATTTCTGGCAATATCTATGTTCATGATCTATAACTTTATAGTATTCTATAACCACTTTACAATCACACAAAGTCTATTCTAACACATATCTACTACAATCTTATTAACAAAACCAAAATTTGATTTTTTTACATGAAATATTACTCAAAAATACCACGTATGCTTTTATTTTTAGTGAGGTAGAATGCTGTAGTGGTATCTTTGGTCCACATTGGCAATGAATGGTCGTTATCCCAGATTTCAGAGTCACTGTTCAGGTATGGACACCCCTCAGGTTATCTGAGATCTAATCATAAAGTGTTTGCAGGACCAGAACTAAACAAGGGGAAGCAATACTTTTCTTTTATGCTCTTCAGCACTGCAACCAACTTTCTGAGTACCTGAGACTGGCAGAAACTATTGCCTCTGATAAATCAGGGATGATATTGTTACTTTTTACTGCAGCTGTCCCGATTTTCCCCACTGTCTAACGCAGTTTCTAAATATAATTTATCTTCCTAAAACTCTCTCTTTAGGAAGAAGAAAAAAAACAAACAGTCTAAGAAAATTCCTATTACTAATCTCAAATGTTGAATCAGGGCTTAAGATTCGTAGACCATTTAGTTGTAATACAACTAAGAAACTTTAATTAATCCAATTTTAGTGGTGCTTAAAAGTCTGAAAACATGATTGAATTAAACAAAAGTAGCACAAACTTGACTTTTGTTACTTTCCAATATGATAATAGGTACACTGCTGCCTAATCCCTCTCTTATGGCCCTAAATCTTTAGAGAGACCCACCCCCAGCAATGACCTCAGCGCCAGGCACCTCCGAGGGCCCTTGAAGTGGTCCCTGTTCTGGAAGATAAATGAAGTGTCTAAGGAGCTGCTGTCTGCAGAAAACTTATTTGAGTACTTCTGAACGCTGATGTAAATCATCTAATCCTGAGTTTGCTCGATCCTTTCCATGTACAAATGTCTGAGTATGTGAGCATTTCATGTGTGAACAAATAAGAGGGATAAAGTACATGTTTGTTAACCAAGCCTATAAGTGGAAAATGGATGCGCAAAGCCTGCTTTCCTAAGATGTTTGATGTCATTGGCAGAGCTTCGCTGCGTGGTGTATGTGCTGAAGACAGAAGCCCAGAGGGTCCAAACTTTGTGTGAGGAGAAGAGGCTGAACTACACAGGGCTTATTATTCCTGACAGAAGCCACACTGGGGCTGTGAATACAGTCACAGCTACCGAGAACAATACCATATCCTGACACCGCTTCATTATTTTTGACCATTGTAACCAGCTAGTGGGGCCTGACAGTCTTATTCCACTGGAAGTCATGAGTCTTGACCTTGTAGGTCAGAGGTAACTTAAGATCAACTATGGTTGTAGGCACTTGTAAAGGATTTGCAGTCTTTTGAATAGGGAAACATCTTTGTTTCAAGAAGATTTTTCCATGTGTTTCATATGACATTTCTGTTGCTGGAATTGTGAAGGAAAACTAAATCCTTTTGTGGAAAAAAATACAAAAATAGAAAAAGATCCATTAGTCTGGCTCCATAAGTGTGCACTCACTCCCTACCAATCATCAATTATCAACCAATTACCAACTATTATCAAGTTGGTAATATGTTGGTAACATGTTAATTATGTTAATAATTTTGATTAAAGTACATGAGCTTGACACATTGTCACCTTGCAAATCTCCATTTATCAGATTATGAGGACATTTATTGTCAACTTAACTCTCTTCAGCTTCTGCTATTGAACAAACACCTAAAAATACTGGATCAAAAGCTTTCAGTATTTCAAACTGTTAATAATTTTTTTCACCTTGACAAAAACCATAGCTCTATAATGTAACCCCAAAGTATAATTCTGTCACTTGCAAGTTTCAGTGTGGGTATTGTGTTCTTTTTATGCCAAACTGTACATTTTGGGCCCAAAATTCACACCAGATCACACTTCCATAACAGCTATTTAAATATTTTAGCCAGCCATGGATGTTTCCTTAAACCCTTTCATGCATAGTGCATAGTGGTCACTACAAGGGACAGCTATCTAAAAGCTATTTTCTTGTGCTTCTTGTGGATTTTTATGTTATAAATGCACACAGACCACTGAAGTGGACACAAATGCATCATAAAACTACTGGCCATCAGCTGCAAATGCAAGAAATTATTTTTTGTTAAATCCAATATGGCCGGCAGACAAAAAAGCATGTCAACTGACCCTGTCCTTCCTTCTACTGTAGACGGCTCTTGCAGGTAAAAAAATATATATATTGTGACATCAGATAACCCCTGATGTATTTTTCAAATAACAACTTTGTATTTGGAGAAAATTGCAATTGATTACCTAAAATGAAAAATAATATTTTTTTTTACAAAAAAGTGTTCCTACTTTTTTTTTATGCCTTAAGAAAATAAAAGAAATTGGAAAAAAAACTTCTGACACAAAGGATCATAATTCATGCATGAACGGGTAAAAGAAAAAAACTTCAGTCTTATAACTTTGTCCTTCAATCCTGAAAAACAGAGATAATAGGAGATTGCACACATAGAATCTAACAATAATTACCAGTACCTCAAAGACAATTCAGGAAGAGATGCTTGGTTAGATGTTTTGATTTTTCCTATATTTTTCCTCTAATAAATATTCTAACGAATATGTTTTTTTTTTTTTTTTTTTATTAAAATGTATTTAACTTTGAAGGGGTAAATAAAAAGTATTTATGTCAAAGAAACTTTTCATTGAAACAGAATTTGTTTATTTTTAATAACTTCTCTATGAGAACAATTGGTATTATTTTTAATCTGTAGTAGCACTGAAGAATATTTGACCTTTGAAAATGTTTTCTGGTTGCATTCATGAAGTAGAACGTTGTGAGATGTGAGAATTTAAGCTCCTTTGTTTGAGCACGTGCGTGGGTCCATGTGTGTGTGTGTGTGCGTGTGTGTGTGTGTGTGCTCTGAGATCAGAGAGTCGAGACAGTTAAAGTTCCAGTCAGAGTCCAAAGGTGGGAGAAGATTTAGAGGCGCTGCTGTGGAAGCAGACAGCCTGGTGGAGATTAAAGAACTTAAGATAGACGGTCATTCAGAGAAGTTCAAAGAATGGAATAATAAAGCCCCTGCCGCTGCTGCACTTAGTCTGCACATAACATTTTAGCAATTATCAAGCTTATGCTTTTATTGTTTGTTCAATTTCTTTTTCAGTTGGATTATAAGATTTAGAGTTTGGGAAAACAAATCAGCCATGTAGTATTTGTAATATTTTCTCTGCTTCTTAAAGTTGTAACTATGCACAATGTTGCTCTACCTTTTTAAATTTGTTTTAAGGAGAAAAAAAAAACGTGCAGGAAAAACACACTAATCAATTTCAAATGCTGCCTGTTAGAATTTATATTTAGTTTCAAAGGATAGTTCTGTCCCCTCTTATCTCGTTCACAACACAGCGACTGCATGGAAGCCTCAAGAGCTTTCTGAGAACAGCCTTAGAGCCCCCAAGAGCACACTCCTCAGTGAGTCCCTCCAAGCTCTTGACCCAGCAGTACAGCATGTAGATAGCTTTAATTAGGGAAACTGGAGCCCAGGAAAAATATTCATTTTTTAAAAGAACTTTTGATAAAACCTCTTCCAAGTGGCTTGTTTGGATGATCAGATAATTTAATGGGAGTACAGTTGATAAGAAAAAAGTTCACATTGAGTTTCCCCTCTAGCTCTTTCCCCTTTCATTTAGGTTCAGCACAGAATTAACACAAGACATCATTGAACAAACCTGATTGGCTTTTTTAGGGTGATGTGCAATTTAATTTCATTCAGATTTTCTTCCATATTTTAATTATGTCCCCCACATGGCCTGTAGCAATTTGTAAAAGAGATGTCTGGTTTTTATTTCAATAGTGGCTTCCTTTTTAGTATTCCAGCAAAAGCGCCAAATTTGTGGAGTGTACTCTGATTAACAATTGTCCCACGAAAAGGTTCTCTCTGCTGAGCTGTGGATCTAGTGCCATCAAAGTTACAATGGTACTTATGTTCATTGTGCTTTTTGTTATTTAATTGTCTTTAACAAACATCTGGAACCGTTGCAGAACAGCTGGATTTACACTCAAATTAGATATGGTTGGACTCTTAATTCTGTGACTTCAACAATAAGTTTGTGCCACAGGATTTTATCTTGGGTTATCAGAGATAATTGGGCTGAAAATAAATGGGCATCCCACCTTTTACATTTTTATTTGTAAAAAGATAGAAATAATACATCAAATTCCTTAAAAAACATGTGTTTAACTGTGTGTTAGTCTGTCATTTGAAATGGAATTGTCACATCAAAATTTAAGGTTGACGCGTCACAAAATGTAAAAACTTGTTGTCATATGTAAGAACATATGACATCACAAAGCCCAAAATAAAAAATTGTGCATCTTGGAAGAATTTCAAATTCAACATATTGCACTTCTTATATTTAAAAAGTAAAGTAAGCAGAGGAGAACACAGTTCCTCTCGTATATTTATTTCATAATATGTATTTATCACTTTAAAATCAATGTCAGTTTCATTTGCATTCCTTTATAAAGAAAAAAACAGAAAGATGTAATGTTGTGGAGCTACTTAATATCCAGAATAAGTGGGTCTCAGTGAAAACAATTCTTCATATTCAAACTGAGGCCACTCTAGTTACTTGACAAGAATGATGATTTGGGGGCAAACCAATCATGTGCTAAAACAGCCTGCCCTAACAGCAATTACTGATGCAGCAAAATGCAGCTAAAAGCCATTTATTCATGTTTATTTCTCCTGATAGCCTTGACCTGTTCCTGCATTCTGGATTTATGTGTAAAAGCTGCTCCCTCCGACCTACAATTAACCTTATTGAAATCAGGACAATGCTGAGTCTTTTGCGTTTCTAGATGTCTCACAAGTCTGCAATGGTGTGTGCGCACGTATGGACGCATGTATTTATTCCCACATCCTCTCCCTCCCCTCTTTTTTAGTTTCTCCATGTTACTTTTCAGCAATTGAAATCAAGGTAATGACTAGGCAAGGGAAAAAAATGTCCTTTCAATAGATAATTAGGGAGATTGGTTTACCAGGACCACTCAAAGCCTATTCAAATGCAGGGTTGAGGCCAGGCCTTGTCTGCTGAGTCCAAAAGGCTCCCAAGAGAGGCATTTGCCTTGGCTTCATTTCTCAGAGCAGGTGCCTGGCAGGTAGTCAATGGAGACGGCCAGTTGAGACATACATGAAGCCCATCCCCCTGTACAAGGGGTCAACATCACAGGTCAGGGGTCATGAGCAGAGGTCACAAGGTCAATGTTTAGCACAGAGGACTGACCGGATGACTGGAAGTGAATCCCGGACAGCCCAGGTATCAATTCTGGAAGTGGATGTGTGAAGGAAATGAAGACACTTCTGCTCTTGGTTGACTGAGATGTCTTTCTTTGAAATCTGTCAAAATATTTCAGGAGACATAAAAAAGCAATAAATCAAGCAGCCCATTTCTAGTTGTACCTAAGATAAAAAAAATAAATAAAAATTGAACTTTTTGAATGTGACTTTTGCCATAGTGTAACTACTGCATATTTGAGAGTTAAATGCAGTTTTTAATAATTCACATGCACCTTTTTTTGTGTTTCTTGCTCCTTTTTCACATTTTCACCAGTTGAAGCTCTACATAAAGCATAAAAAATACTTCAAGGATCTTAAGGTATTGATCAGAAGCATATTTAATAGCCTAATATTTGTCTAAATTGGCCATTAAACGTTTCTTCATACAGCATTTGGTCTGTGAGAGATTATGGCAAACTGTTGAAGCTAAGATTTATACCAGGAGCTCAGTGATCTGAAACACACACCACAATTTGTTTGGGAATGGAAAACCATGGTAACATTGAGGTTGTGGACAGGCCTTCTCGAGTACTCCAACGTCCACACTATTGAAAATGTGTGGGTTCTGCTAAAAAGGCAGTCAGCTGCCAGGAAACCAAGTTTAAATGAATCCTATGAATGCTGCCAAGATAAGTGGTCATATGGTCTGCCAGAATTATGGCAAAATCCTGCTGATGCAACAAGCAGCCTGTTGAGCTGCAACTCTCTTTTTCAGTCAATTATTTGTGTGTAAAAAAAATTTTTTAATGTAAAATTTTGAAGAAATGTGTTAGAAAAATCTATAAAATCAGTCTTGATCAACCAGTTGATGTATCTGAATTTAATTGTGTACAAAAAGTGGGATTCAAATGTTTCTTAAAAAGCAAACAATGTATGTTATCATATACAAATGATGCTTTCATACAACCACAATGAATGGCCTCTCCAAAACTGTCATTCTGTGCTTTTTGGAGCAATTCAAAGATTGACTTGTTGGTTCACTTATATCTATTCTCCTCCCAAATTTTAAGGCAAGGGGCAGAATTAATGGTTCCATCAGTAAAGGTAAGTCATCCACTTCGTCCATCATATTTGAGTAGTGCTAAAAAAAATTCTGAAAAATGCTGTGTTGGTTTTATTCTGTCTGAGATGTCTAAAGAAGTGTCGGGGATCAACTATATATTTGTATCTCTTCCAAATGTGAAATGGGCCTTTGAGACCTTTTTGTTATCAGTTGCTTTGGCCTTGAAATTCCTCCACTTATCCATTTTGCCCGGTCTCTCTTTCTTATTGTTGAATCCTGGGTGCTGACCTCAACTGAGGCAAGTGAGACTGGTAATGATGGGTTCTTCTGTGACCTATTCGGTGAGTCATCTGTGAACTCTTGAAGTAATGTTTGTTGGGTGATCACTCCTGTTTCATGTTTTCATCATTAATGTTTCATGTCTGCTGGCGTCTTAAAGGTTTAGAAATTACTTTTCAACTTTTCCAGACTGAAGCATATCAATTACTTAGCTTCTGTTTCTGTACTTACTCTGGTAATCATTGTCAAATATCAAAATTTGCTTCATCATGTGAAATACTTGTGACAATCAGATGGAATATGTAAGGGAGCAAACACATTTTGAAAGTACTATACAAATCAACGTGTTTAGTCTTTCTATCCATGAGGACACCAGACAAGGACTTAAGGTCAAGGGTGAAGTGCTCCAATTATTAATTGAATCTCAGTTTGGAACAATGATATGTCATTGCTACAATGCCACTTTTGGCGAAACCATAGCTACATATGTAAGTGGATAAACTCTCCACGTTCATATTTCTCCCAAACACCACCTTGAGCTCTTGAGCTCTACCCCAAGGGAAACACTATATAAATGTCAATGCACTGACTACTGAAACTGTCACAGCTGTCAAAGGGAAAGCACACGAAGTACAGAGGGGATTTTCTTTTTATCGCTCTAGCGGTGGTTCCTGGAAATGCTGCCAATGATTGAAGGCACGATCCTGTTACACAGCTCTGTGCACAGCCTCCGTGGTACAGAAATGTTAATTCTGCAAGGATGAGAAAATAAGTGTGTAAAATCTCAGCTGAATAAAATATGCATCCAAAAAAAATAATAATGAAAGGGAAAATGGTGAGAAACTCCACAAACCCTAATTCTCACTCTCTCTACAAACACTTCTCGGCAAGCATCTGACGCTGGATGTGAGAAGGTGCGGCAACATATCCAATATGCTTGTCAATTTCTCTTTCTATAATCAAATAGAAAGCCTGTGAAGTAAATATCTATATTCTTACAGCCAGCTGTTTACAACAATGGGTGCGGCTATAATAAACAGTGTGCAGAAATGAAGAATTTCTTTTAGGGAATCGGTGTGGCCAGCATATGCTCGATATAGGAAACCCATAACATCAGTGGCTCCTTATTGGCGGCTGAGGTCAAAGGCTAGGGAAGGTCAAAGGTGTCATCCTCCTTTCTCATCATGAAGTGCATTAACATCTTCTTCTTGTCCCATCTTATCCAGATGGCTGACCAAGCCACGGGACAGATGCCCCATTTTCGAAATATCTGAGGGATCCAAAAATGGACCATCGAGAATAAATATGGCTCCATTTTTAGGACATCATATTTCAAAGGAATATAAATACCAATAGGGGAGAACTTGCGGTGCATGAAGCCAGACTGTGTTAACCACGCCTTCATTGATTGCTGGTACAGTTGAAGCAGCTTCTTTGTATTAAAACTGTCAAAGTTTTCTTAAAAATCAAGTTTAGGAAAAATATTATTGTTTTGTTTGTTTGTTTTTTTTAAATACTATCTCTTGAATAACTATTAATATTCTTTGATGTTTTTCAAATTTTGTTACAGTACTCCATTGAATTACAGCAATCTCAAAAAGTCTGTTTCATCTGACCAGAGTACATTCTTTGACATGTTTGTTGTGTCCCCTACATGATTAGTTTGCTAATTTTCTTTCAAAACATCTTGCCACCTCCCCATTAAGAAGAGACTTGGGGAGTGCACAACAAATATTGATGTCATCAGACTGTAAGATTGTGATGGGGCTCTGTAGCTCCTCCAAGGTTATCATGGCCCTCTTGTCTGTTTCAGTATTGCATCTCTCCTTGTCTGGCCTTTTTATTTTGATGAATGACCATTTCTTGGTAAGTTTGCAGTTTTGCCATGCTATTTCAAGGACCTCATCAGATGTTCTGAGCTCTCTCCAGCTTTGACTCCATTCTCTTTAGTTGCTGTTGAATTTTATAAAGGTATCAGTGTAAAGTGACTGATGCCCATACCATGCCTAAATAATACTAAAGCCCATGTATTTCTTTCCTACCAATTTGGTGGTCGATCACATACAAACCCAATAAAAGATATTAAAGTTTGAGATTGTAATGTGCCAGAAAAAGTCAAAGGTTGATATATACCTCTAAAAAAACAATGTAATGAATATAAATTGAGGCCATTGTTTAAAGAAAAATGTAAAACTCTTTTTTTTGCCATCATATACTAAGTAAATATTTCCAGTGAATTACAGATATGTTGTTTATTCACAATTTTATAAAGGAAGTAAAGAAAATATGCATGAGGAAGTGACCTCACTTATGTGCATGAGTAATTAGATCTCTCAAAGATGGCATTTCTCCATCTTTGCATAAATATTTCAAATGATAGCCAAACCAGCTTGATTAATTGCATTGGGAAGTTGTCCAAATGGTTGCTTTTAAATTGTCAAAACAAATGTACCCATATGAGATGATTTTTCTCCATATTTCCCAAAGTTATTTTGTCATCAAAAGTCATTCGTCAATCCTTCACCATCTCCACTTGACCAATCAGCTCAGCTCATACTCAGATGACCCCACCTCCCTGCAGAGTCAGTCATTATTTTTACATCACCAAAAACCCTCCAGGCATGTTCAAAGTCAAACAAATGGATACTCTCTGAGCCAAACAGAGTGAGGCCTCAGGTCTGGCCCTTGCTGCAGCTCCTCGGACATACATTCAGCTTTAAGTGTGTAAAGAGAAGTGACTTGTACATGTTTTCTCATATGCACATTCAAACACACAGACAAACATATATGGCATGCTACCCTGCCCAGAGACCTCTGACTTGAACCTGCTGCTCTCACTCAGCAACACATAAATCACTGGGCTCTAAGCGGCACTGCTGGCCCTCATTGCCATGCTGAACTTGACTCCACGGGAATAAAAGTCTGTAACTAGATACCAAAAACTAATCCAGGCCAGAGACAATTGCTGGCATATGGAGGCCCTGAAGGTGCCGATACCCGCTCGGACAATTTGTTGCCTCTGTCATGAGACCTTTGACTTCTGGACCAACTTCTGCCCGATTCCACTCGTCAGAGACAAAAGCATCGGAAGAGTGAGTGAAGACATGAGGAATGATGACGACATAACCTGTCAAGTCAGCTTCACTCTTGGAGTGGCCATCTGTGCTTCTGAATATGTCTCCTGCACACACACTCGTGTTTAATTGAGACATCATGAGACTAAGCACCACGCAGTTATTTTTAATGACTGTTTTACTTATAATGTCTATTTATTTTACCACTAGCATGGTTGTTTAAAATTTGCAAAATTGCAGACAAAATATTAGGTAAGAATCTAAGAATATTATTGAACTTCAAAGTTCTGATAATTATGAATAATGCCAAAACAAGTAGAAGACAAAATAAAAGGTTACATAATTTAAAAACAAATTTTCACTGCTGCAAAAATGTCAAAATACTTTTTTGCTGCAGAGAATAACATAGAAAACATGCCCTGGTAATATTTTAAAGTGCATCTATTTTGCTCATTTATAATGTAAAACTAAACAGATGTCCCCTCCTTGGGATTGATGCCTGTCAGCAACTTATTCACAAGATTTTTTTTATTTTTGTAAAATACAATGCTTGTAAGTTTTTACTCGACTATATTGCCACTGAAGAAAAATGATTCGAAAAACGTCCACAAATCTCATCCACAGAAAGTACATAAACGGATGGCTGGGCGGACAGATACACAACCAAATAGTCTTTAGCTCATTTTTTAATCACCCATGGGTGGCTGTAACTTAACTGGGATTTTGACATGACAAACCTGCCTTCTCTTCCTGGTGACAGTGGCTAAATATCTAAAAATATTTTTTTAAATGTTCTTTTGCATGCCAGAAATTTGTAACACAGATTACTAGTAATTGAATACCCCCTGTTGCAAAAGACCATTCTGACAATCTTTGTTCACCATCTGTCTCTTTAAAAAAAGATATGCATTTTTGGAGATGAGTTGAGCAGAATTGTATTAAATTTACAGCAAATCCTTTCTTTTTGATTAGGCCTTAACCGCTCTTGACATTCATTGTGTTTCTTTTCTTCATATGAAGTATGAGAAAGAAAGCTTACCTCTTAAACAAGGTACTTACAACTCACTTAACCACAATTTAATAAATGCAAAAACACATATTATATATATAAACTGAAGGAGATGCAGACAAAAAAAAAAAAAAACATTTTGGCATATTTTATAAATGCACCCTAGTCACTGAATGACTACTTTCACAC
The DNA here is from genome assembly GCA_903066825.1 of Alfaro cultratus. Classification (NCBI taxonomy): domain Eukaryota; kingdom Metazoa; phylum Chordata; class Actinopteri; order Cyprinodontiformes; family Poeciliidae; genus Alfaro; species Alfaro cultratus. Next base: position 33,320 of record CAEFZX010022726.1, on the reverse strand, counting down.
ATAACTGGAAATCTTTACTATTTTGATTTGAACTTTGTGAGGTCTTGCCTGGCACATCTTGATGCCTCAACAATAAAGAACATATAGTGATCCATTTAGGAACAAGTTTAATTTCCATGTGTAATAGGGTGAGTCTGGGTGGGGGAAAAAAAGGGAAATGCAGCAAATTTCTAACTACAATCAAAAGCAAAACATGACATATCAGCCATGACCGCCACACCCAAACGGTCACCAAACAACAGAAGTTTGCCATGGCCTCTGCAGTAGCCACAGGCCTGACACTGGCAAGAAATACAGGAATGCCTTGGTACTCTTCTCTCCTGATAGAGAGCAGTGACTGTTTAACTGTGATAACATCAGGCACCGTCAGGGCCAGCACAGCTGCAGGGCTCCCAGATCCACTTTTATGACTTAAGTATCTGGGAGTGATATCTGCAGCCATCAGTTCAATGCAACCTCATCACATACTTACATTGATGCTGACACACTCTTCTTCATTTCACAGATGCACATATGAACTTAGACTCCAAAGAGACATGAAAAATGACTGAGATTATTCATTTTTCTTGGCATAAATGGTGTGCACACTTGAGCTCACGTTGGTGTGTCTGTGCTGTTCGTGAATCAACTTCTAAATTTTTGTTTGTTTCTTTTTTTTGCCCCCAAATAGCTAATTTAGATGACCTCTTAACACGTACTTAATGTTTCTGTTTCAGTCTTCAATCTAACCCTTAATATGGCCTTACTTATACAAATAAGTACAATTACACAAACTACCTATAGTTACATAAATGTGTCAATATTATTACTGAAAAATATGTAAATGTGAAATTCTTTTCTTGAAACTTGACATCACTATATGTTGAAAATAGTATCTATTTATATATTGCAACATTTTTTTAAAAAATGTTTATGATTACTTTGCTGCAGTATACAATGAAAAAAATTCTTCTGTCAAATTACCTGACTGGTTAACTTGCAAAGAGAATCAACTGTTGACCAATTATCATAACTAGACCATTGTTTTCCCTAACCAAAAATTTAATTGGGGGAAGCTGGTAGGTAAAATAAATGCACTATGCATTTTGTGAATGTTAAAAATCTTTTTTTTTACATTTTCATACATAAATAATTATGTATGATTTTAACATACATCTGATTGATTCAATAATGACTTCCCCATATGATTGTTTAATACATACATTAATAATAGACTGAAATAGTTATAAATACAGTTATTTATTTTATGTACATGTTTCTTTCTTTTGTTTAGTAAAGTATTTATTCAGTAATTTATCCATTTATTGAATTATGGTGCTTTTAGCAATCAATAACTTTGAGATTTAGTCTTGAGGAGTAAAAATGCAAAATCTTTTGTGACAAAAAAAATGCAACAAATTAAACAAAATAAAACCTTTTGACTGCTATTTATTTAGAATTTTATTGCATGACTTTCTGTCTGAGCTACCAAACACAGCAAGCATTAAGAAAATTATGTTTTGTTTTTTCTTTCTTTCTTTTATTTATTTATTTTTTTACCTGTTTTGTCTTTGGCATTTCAGGTGAATAAAACAGAGAAGTTGGTTGCAAAGGCATATTTTCTCCACAAAGAAATAAAATTATCAGTTTAAACAATGAACATTTATAACACTCAAATAGAAAGACACCTTTTTAAACCTTTGTGTAGCATTACTTGTGCTGACTGTAGAATCAAAGATGGACAAAAATTAAAACACTTTTAAAAAGTTATATAATGCAACTTTGCAGACAATTTCAAGTGTATATTTTAAATACTTCCATTATTCTAAGATGTTTATTAAAACTTATCTTTTAAAAAGGTCCATTTTCCCTGAGCATATCCCATGTACACATGTAGAATCTGTAGCTATAGTTGTATATTTAGGGTCATTCCACGTTCACCATTATGAAGCCTTCACATGTTTTCTTCAAGTATTGTCCAATATTTGACTCCATCCATCATTCCATCATCCCTGACCAGTTTCCCTGTACTTGCTAAAGAGCAACATCATCCCATAGCATGATGCTGCCGCCTCCATGATCAAATGTAGAGATGGTGTTTCAAGCTTGCTTAAGTTCAGTTTTTACACACACACACACACACATAGCCTTTTGCATGTTTTCTAAGTTTCTAGGTTTAATTATCTCATCTGATCAGAGCTCCTTCCTCCACGTTTGCTGTGTTTTCTACATGATTTGTAGCAAACTGGAAAAGTGATTTCTTATGGTGCATCCTGGCTCTCACCCACTGATAAAGTGATGCAGCTAGGCATTAAGTCCCTTGTGAGCTTGCAAGAATAAAGCAGGAGTAGAAAATGGATGATTGGAAAGAGAGATCAGTCTTCCATAAAGATGTTTTTAATGAGAATCATAGACTTATATTCCAGCATTAATAATAAAGTTGATTGATTGAGACGTCTCGATTGGTAAGCCCTTTAGAAACTATGAAGTGGGTTTTACAGCTAAAACCTTGTGCTTAATCTGTAAATCATTTATTGCAGCAGCCACTGCAAAAGACAAAAAAAACTCCTCTGTGTCTCAAATAAAACACTCTGAAGGCTGAAGTACAACTTGTCCCATTAAAGTGATGTATCCACTTCTAAAAAACTCTAAGAAACCAAACCGTCACTTCGATCACAGACCCCTGGCACTGCAAATGGTCTTCACTCCTCCTTGACCCAAGAAATTGCAGTCTGTGTGTTTTGATGGACAGCTGCACTTCCCTCTTCCCCATTGATGGTCAGTCACACAAACAAAAAGAGGGATGAGATGAGTTTCTCAAGGGAGTGAGGATAATAAAATCAGGGTGTCTGTGTGTCCTGAGAGGGGACAATGTTTGATGCTCTAACAGAATGAAGGTCTTTGGCGGCCTGAGCCGGCTGTCTTTTAGCTAAAGCAAGCAGATTTCTTTGAAGCCTGGCCACCTTCGCTGAAGAGCCATTACTCTCAGGCTTTTCTATACATTAGCCATGCCACAGCAGCACAAGTGCATTACAGGCTGCCGCCCCAACAGAGCCCAATTGTACTCCCTCTTGTTAAATATTACCCCAACAGAGCTTATGATTTTATTTTCATTTTTTTCCCTCCCCATTGCTCTTACCCTGCTCCCCTCCCAGGATCGGATTAGGATCGATTGCTGTGTGGTAGAGCCGGCCCAGACATGAGAACCAGAACAACGCTCCAGCATGATTGTGCTCCTCAGGCCCCGCCTTGGAGACTATTCAGGCGACTAAATAGAAAGATTTGCCCTTAGATGTCAAATTTCCTCCAAGACAAGGATGTCAATACCAATTAGATTGTCTGCAGTTGCTGTAGTTACGCCAGGCTGCAGCCACCCCCACCCCAACCTCTTTTCCTTTAAAGATACACTTGCTCTCTCTTAACATCTCACTCACATCTCTTTTTTGTAGGCAGAGTGGTGGTCTCGGCACCAAGCCTTTAGCCTCAAATCAGTTTTATGACTGGCGCTGTGCAGACATTAGGCTAACTCCATTAGCCTCTGAAGGAGATGGCCTGAGGGGAAACAGAGGGGCCAAGATGGGCCTGGCTTGGACTGCATGTGTGTATGTAAGCATGCGCATGTATTTGGTGAAAGGGTGAAGGGGTAACATTGTCTCACAGAGTCTTCTGGCATCTCTTTAAAGGTCACTGTCTGCTTGTCAGATGAGGCAAAAGCCCACTGGAGCAAGAACATAAACAAGAAAGAGAAGTGGACAGAAAATGGATTAATGAACAAATGTAATTAGGAGAAAGGGTGGATGGAGAGAGTGGGAGAGAGGACTCTGTCTCCACTTAGTACTGTGGCTCCTGCAGGCGCTCAAGTGCTAACATGACAAACAGATGTTGCTGTGGCTGTCTGGGTATAGAACTGCACAGTGACACTCATTCAAGTGCATCGACATATGCACAAAAACAATGTGCCTTTTACCTGAGTCTCTTTTTAATGTCTTCTAAAATTATACATACATTAATTAGAAAATCAGATTGTGACATACAGTCTCCCAGATATGAACAAGAATGGATCAGACAGAGGCAAAAGAATTAGCTACTTTTACATTTTTACATGAAACAAAATGCAAACAGCTCAAGTTCTGTAACGTTGGAAGGAGAGCATCTGTGAACAATTGTCCAGTGTTGCCATGCATTTGAAATGAAATTACAAACATGAACTAATTAGCTCAGCTGTGAAGGGACCTGATTGCACTGCATTTTATTTATGGGGATTGGAATAAAGGGGTCCACATACATTTGATAACCAATTTGCATCTTTCTTTAAGTGAAAAGCTGAAAAATAAAATGTGTATTTTTCTTTCAACTTCACAACATATGCAATTTTGTGTTGTCATATGGTATAAAACCCAGAAAAATAACATAACCAGTCAAGTTTCTGGTTGCAATAGGAAAAATGACAAAAATGTTCCAGTTGTATGAAACACCGCAACACAACGAAAGGAGCAAAACATAAAACCTGAAGCAAGAAATTCAGAAGTGCCGATGTTAATCAAGATGTCTGAATATTTACACTATTGTGTCATTTTACTGCCAAACTACAAGTACAAAAGCTGCAGACCCTTTTTGCTTTGATCAAACGTTGTAATATGACACTTAACAGCATGTCCAATATCCAACTAGGGAATTTTATTTGAAATATGAAAATTAAATATGAGATCATGCTCATAAAACCACAGAATATCTTGTGGTAAACATTGCTTTACAGCACTGCACAGAAGCCCGCACACACATTTATGAGAAAAGCATTGTGATGTGGGGAGATAAATGTTTAGGAGCAGTATGAAAATGTCTGAAAACTTTACAGCATTAGTTTTATTATATTTTTTAGATAATAATCACAGTGTCAGCTTTTCTCCTGTATGTGAAGATATATGTAGAACAAAATATCAAAGAAACAAAGCTAGAAACTTGTTCACAAACATTTATGTGCAGCTTGAAACTTAAACTAATGCCACAGCATTTCATTATATAGATTAATTGTTTTATTTGTCCTGTACTTTTAGCTGCAATCATTGGTAATCTTCAAGGCTTTCTTATTTGCTTACTGAGGTTGTGGTGTTGTGACTGAAATGTCAAGAATCCTCTATGTTGTTTTAAAGTCTTTGCTGTACATTAAACTACTATCATTATTTTTAAGGCAACACCAAGTGATGAATGTTATCTTCAGACAATCGTCACGTTTTAATCTTCTGAAATCTATACTCATAAAACAAGAGAATTTACCAAACAATTGTTGCAACAATTTGAATTTGTTTATTAGACTATATATTCATTTCGATGTATGAGTAAAAAATTATGTAACACGAACAGCCAAATGACAACTAAACTTACGTATATAAAGTCTGACCATTTAAGTAATCTACATACTTAACTATCCATCCATCCATTGTCTACACACATGTCAGTAGACATGTGTGTTTGTCTATCTCCAGTGATGACCCTGGACAGATTCCCAGTCTATCACTGGAAACACTCAAAAACAGCCATTCACACGACACACTTGATGCTAATAATGACTCAGATAGGCCACTTACCTTGGCAATCATTTTTGGACGGTGGGAGGAAGCAAGAGCACCCTGAGAAAACCTTCACATGCACAGGAGACTGTGCAAAAAGATACATACAGAAAGATAGACGTTAGAATCAAGAACGTTTCTGCTTCAGCTTAACTGTGCTTATAACGGCACCACAGTCCAGCAAAACAAGGAGTTATGAGAACTGAAAAAGGTAAGAACTGGAGAAAGCAATAAACTTTAAAAATGTATTCTAACAGGGTAGCTTGCTATTTATTAGCAATGACCATCTCAGGCCAAACAAGTCCCAGATTGCTAGAAAACTTGACTTATGCATTAGCAATGTAGCATCTCTAGCTAAAGATAAACAGTTAAATTCTTACTCCAAGACAAAAACCTTCCCAATCACAAATATTACAACAATTCTTAAGTCCTATTGAATTTATATATCTATTAATAAAACACCACCCCAAAATATATCAGCCTCATACTTTACACAGAAAGACAATAACAGTTCACTGAACCCTTCAAAAAAATAATAATCCAGACTTCTATGAAGGTTTTGCTACCAAAATAAAGTAGTGGATGTTTTTCAATTGTCAAGCTTTACATTTAAAAGCTACTATATTTCATTATAATTCAAATGAATTGAATAGCTAATATTGACAAGACAGCTTTTAGCAACTGCAATTCACTAAATTAATTTACATTCTTCTCATTTACTACTGAAATTTTGTTGAAAATCTAAGAGTATTTAGTACTTGTACTTTATTCTTCTATGAAACCAATAAAGACATGTTTAACGTAACGCACCGATTTAAATACTTCAGATACAAAGTAACAGTAATCATCTATTTTCAAATATAATGCAGTGTTTTCCACGCAAATTCATTCTTTCACTTTCATATCAAAGGCACTTACAAACTAATGTAAGCCATCCCCATGATTGCAACACTTCTTTTTTCTCTTTCCTGTTTCTTTTCTTAGGGCACAGAGCTCTGCAGAGTCAATTGAGCAACAAGGAATGGAAACAGGACTTGCATTTTGAAGTTGGCTTAACCTTGCAGTGACACCTATTGCAGATGGTTGGAAATGGTTGAGAAGAATAGTTTCCGCATGGTGGAATCCACAATTAGGTAGCACATCTGCACCAGTACCCACCCCTTCGCCTCTTAATCCCCTGAATCTGGCGTTCTTTGAGCTCAGTGTTGGTTGACAGCCAAGGCAAACAGTTTCTACTACGAAACTGTTTTCAGTCAGCCAATTAGACGAACTTCAGATCTGAATGTTTTCAGTAAGATATAAGAGGAAAAGGGATAGATTGCTGGAGTGCAATGAGTGAAGTCAGAAACAGGAGGAGTGGCTCAAAGTGAAGAAAGTATAGGTAGGATCAACAGGAGCACTTAAAGGAGGGGAGGAGACATAGTGACAGCCATGAGACAGAAATCTACAACCAGATCATCAGTTAGCCACTCCAATCACAATGGATCAAGCCATTAAATGTACATTTTTATTCCCAAACAACCTCATGGCTGACAGGCTCTACACATCATGAGCTTATATCGATGTTCAATGGAGCACTTTGCACTCCCAACGTCTTCAGTGTTCAGTGTCTGTCAGTTAATTCAGCACATTTAATCTAAACTAAACTTGTATATCATTCAAAGAACAGTTGCTTCAGAAACAAAGCACTAATGCCTCATCTGAAGTCACAGTGTCTCTCATTTCTCCTGCATTTACTGGTGCTGAATAAGCACCTAATGTGACCATTAAATGTATTGCTGATGGAGAGACAACGGCAGAGAAACATCAATATTAAAGTGAACCTGAGTTCTCTTTAATATTGACCATCTGTGTGATTTAACTGGATATTTCTGAGTGACATCAGCAGCGGGTTAGATACAGTGTATGTGAGGTGAAATCTAGACCTGACGAGATTATCTGCAAGATGGTTTTTACATGCATTCATGTGGGAATGGATTTTTTTTTCTCTCTCTTTCAGTAATGAACATATTCATTTAAAAACTGCATTTAATGCAAATAAAACAAGTTCATAATCATTTAGAAACAACAATACTAATATTTTACCTCAGGAAGAGTTCAGAAATCAATATTTGGTGGAATAACCACGAGGTTTTCAATGGGGTTCAGTGTAGTGGTCTCTTAACTTTTTTCCCAAAGCTCTCTCTCTCTATGTATATATATAGAGAGAGTCAGTTAATGTTGAAATTGGTAACATTAACTCAAAGGTCACTAGAAGTCTGTGATCCTAGTGGCAATTGCAAAGTAAGAGGTTTCACACCAATCCCAAAATCAAAGACTGACATGGCCGCTGTGCACATATTTGTTGATTGAACAGTAAAAATGTCTTTATTTGATCTATCTGATGAGTTAAATCAAAACCACAAAACATTAGTTTCTTTTATTGGAATTTTAGATGACAAATCAACACAAAGTTTTGGATAACTGAAAAGAGGGAAAATGATGTATGCTTTTCGAAATGTTTTACAAATGAAAATATGAAAAGCGCAGCATGCTTTGAGGTTCCATCCCACTTAATGTGATGGTTCTAAATAAAATCCAGAAGTTATTTCATTAATTACATTAAGGTTTGTGGTCTTTGCTGTAGCTTACACTGCTAATAGTAGTTAGCCTTATCACTGACCACATCAGCTAGCAAATCCCACTGGGTTCAGTGCTTGACCATGAAAGTAAACTGGGTCTATGGTCTGGGTCTTTCCCAGTTAAAAGTTCTAACTTGGATCATAAATGTACCAGGACAAAAAGAGCTACCAGGAACTGCACTGGTGTCCTCTTAAATTCACCCAGGGGAGTTTCATGTTTATTCTCCATTGTATTTCTTTTTGGAAAGTTTCTTTTTAAGTAAAGATCAGTATGAAAAATAACTGTTGTGAATGTTGGAACCTTTTAGCTCTTCATCACATTGAATTTGTTTGTATTTACTTTGCAAATAGTCATGCCTTGTCTGTCCTCTAATTATAGGCAAAAAACTGGCCAACAAACACTCATCTTCCAAAGTCTGTGGAAAGTTTGAAAATTTCAGAGAAACGTTTATTTTCTTACACAGGATTAATGCCTTCAGCTTCTGTTGTAGCAAAAAAAAAAATACATGAAACAAATAGGACCTGTGGACAAGGCAAGCTCCAGAAAAATCCTACTTTCAGCACCTCTGAAATTAGACCTAAATTCCCCCCAGAGGGGCTATTAGATGACAAATCCTCGCCATTGACCAGAATCTGCCCTCTGCAAGCTCATGACTGACGTCTCAGCTCTTTGATGTCCTTCGCCACAACATCAGCTTCACTTCCTTTACTATGAAGAGGGTAAAATGTGAGTTAGGTTACTCCTTTTCTTTTGGACACCAGAAAAGTTCAGGGGAAGGAGAAAGGAGACCCACAACATTCCAGATAAACCAGATGTTTGCATCCCATGCTAACATGTGGAGGCATTCTCTAGCCGTGGGCCTGCATTAATGAAGGTGGAGATCCATTTGGGGGTGCTGATAGGAAGTAGGATGCAGTTTGATAGGCTATACGCACACACTCTCCAGGTTACATATGTTAGCAATAACTTCTCGTTGCTGCCATTTTGGTCAGCCAAGCACTGGAAGCTGAGCTGAGGACCTTTTCGCTGCCATGGGAAAAACAAAGAACTGGATGCAAGTAAGAGCTCCACTTAAACTCTGCAGAGTGTAAAAAATGTGCGAGTTAAGTTTACAAATTGTAAAATTTAATCTCAGTTGGGGAGGGGGAGAGTGAATATATAAACTTTTTTTTTTGTTTGTTTTTAGAATTTCTGAAGAAATAAATGAATAGAATCTACACTGGATAAATACATCACGTTTTTCAGCATTTAAAGCTCAAAACTGTGTGAAACAATAGTGCAAACACTGTCAGTTTTATTTTGCTTACACGCAATGACATTTCACAATTTTTTATTTACTATTCTGCATAAATGCTAAATTATTATGCTTAACATTAATTAGCAATGTTATATTTTAAGTTAATTTAGAAAAAATATCTATTTAACCAACCTTTTTTTCTTTTTTCCCATTTCTTACCACCTCGGTTTCTCAGTTTACATCACGACAGAATGTTATCACTTGCAGTTCCCTCCATATTTTTAACATCCATGCAAAGAAATTGTAAAAAGCCATAAAATAAATTAATCTTTCATTGCAAACGTTTCACTTGTTACTCTTTTCTGGACTCGTGCTAATGTACGTGACTGATTAGATTGTTCTAGTCATCTTCTGATTTATGAAGTTCAACGGAAAATCAGAAATCACTATATAAAAATTTGTTTCAGCTTAAAAAAATCTAAATTTGAAAGAAAAAGAGGCTTCAGTGACATTTCTCCAATTGGACTTGTCTAGAATAGAACTAATTGTGGCATGGATGGGTTTCCATCTTGTTTCATTAGATGGATGTTTTTTCCAATGGAATAAATAGACAGAAATTAAATGTTTTTTGAGGGAAATTATTCTGTTTGGACAAGGGATTTGATGGGGCCACTAAATGTTTTAGGATGGCCTAAAACAACAGCTTCATTGTTGAACTGGAGAGCTCCTTCCGTGCATCCTAGGTCCACATCGGAGCGTCATCCCAGATCCTTCCTTACTGTTAGACTTTATAACCATCACTGCTCCTAACAAACTCAGATTCAATAAGTGTTCGTATCTGCTGTTATTTTCCCATTTACAAATAAAATTCCTCTTGTCATTTTTACATCCTTGTTGTTGTTGTTTTTTTTTGTTTGTTTTTTTTTCAATTCCTGTAAATTGTTTTTTCTGCATAAATATGACATGTACATTTTGGACATTTTTGCTTTATTCTATTGAGTTGCATAGTTCTTTGACTCAGAGTGTGCTTTTTAATAACTGCACAGTATTTTCTTATACTGTAAATTTTGTCCATTATGTTATCATTACTTCTATTTTAGTATTTTTATTTTGTGTAATTCTACATGCTTCTTCTTGCCTTTGGCTTTTCTGCGGGTACATATGAATTTCATCACTGAGGAGGACAATAAAGATCATTTCTACCCTACTCTATTCTAAAATGTGGCATGTGGTATTTAATCCATAATAACCATAACAAACACAACTCATCAGAAACAGATTACATAGCAATTTTCAAAAATTTCAATACTAATATTCGGATCTAATGTCACTGTGTACTTCTCTGGTAACAAAGCACTAGCGTACAAGCACCAGTCCACCTGTCAAGCTAAACTGCTTCTTTGTCACATCATAGAATTACCAAGAGGGGGATTACTGTGCTGCTATGTTGTTGCAGAAGTTGAATAATGGCTCTGTAAGACTCCAAGGCTTTATTTTATATTAGCATATAGTAATAAACTTTGGGGAAATTAAGATTAAGTGTGAAGAAGATACAGTATTTTCATTACAATGTGGCTCACATCTGTTATGGCAGAACAACTCCTGGGCATTGAGCAGAATATATTGTATGTCAAAGATTGTTTTTCTTAGCTGAAATACAGTAGGATCATATTTCAAACAGAAAGCCGGAAGAGCCGTAAAGTGGGTGAAAGAGGATAGAGAGGATCAGGGGTGAATGAAAATGTAAAGATTGCATGGAATGCTCCCGTGTGAACTGTAAATGAACCCCCAAAACTCCAAATCCCCCCAGCTGCTAAACTCTGCTCCTTCACACTGACACGACCACAAAACATTTGCAGCCCTCAGAGCAGGAATGTCACATTAAGATCTTTACAAGCTATGAAAATGAATATTTCTCTCCCACAGGTAGTGCTGAAGAAATGCAGCGTGTCTTGCAGCATGTTTTACCCCTTCAACTGCAGTCACTAAATTAAATGCAGTTCATAGGGATTTTCTTCGAAAAAACAACAGAGTAGATTCAAATCTTGAAGTGAAAGATGAGCGCGTACAACAAAAAATAAAACTTGAAAATGTTGATGTGCCTTTTTACTCAGCCCTCTTTAACCGGGTATCCCTGAATAAAACCAAGTGCATAAATTGCCTTCAGAAGTCACCTAAAAACTAAAAAAAACAAAAGAAAAAAAAATACAGTCTGTCCGTTGCCTTCTTGTGCAACTCCGCTTGAAAAAAATTCTTGCTTACCGCACAATCTGGGTTTCTCCCCATAACTTGGATTGTCTCCGGTCGATTTTTGACCTGGTCAATCAGCAAATAGAAAGGGAAATTGAGGACGATTATATCGATTTTCTATTCTGTTTTAGAACTGTAGTTTTAGCAATGGCAGCAGAGGAAGTGAACAAAGCCATTCAGTCCATTTTGGTCACACTTCCAAATATTGAAATAACATTAACAGTCGTCTAGTTCGGATTGGCCCTTCCCTCTTCGCAGTGGAGGAAGGTTGTTTACAGCGCCGGCAATTTCCAGTAAGCTTCTTAGCATTGAACTGGTGCATCACTAATGTCACAGGCAGACATTAGCAACTGTGTAAAATTTAAAACCTCAACACAGTCCACGCCTCCAGGAAGCAATCATTTCTCAATGGCCGAGAGTCCAGACCCTCTGTACAGAGCAAAGCATAGAGCAAGGGGATGGCTTTTGCCAGGCTAAAATCAGAGGCTGGTCAAGACGTCCAAGGTAATTCTGGAGGAGCTGAAGCATCGCTCAGGTAAAAAAAAAAAATCTGTTGGCAGGAAAATAGATGTGCCGTTATGAAGAAAGGCGCTGTTAAAAGAAAATGATAGAAAATACTCACTAACAGTTTCCCATGAGCTATGTGAGGGACACGGTAAGGAAGAAGGTGCTCTGGAAAGATTCAACTAAAATTGAATGTTTTAGCCTTTAACCAAAACACAGTGTGTGACAAAAAACTAACACTGCACATTACCTTGAACAGAACACCCCCACAGTGAAACATGTGGGGCTGTTTTTCTTTAGTACAGGCAGGGAAGCTGACCAGATTTGAGGGGAAGTTTGATGAAACCGGACAGAGCAATAGTGAGCGAGACTCAGAGAGGCTGTAAATGATTTATGACTGGGATAGACGTTCACCTACCGACCAGACGAACCTGAACATACATCCATAGCTATAATGTAGTTGATCAATGCATAGTCATGTGTTTGAATGACCAATTAAAAGTCTAAATCTAAGCCCAAATGAGAATCTGTGGCAAGATTTGAAATAATTGATGTTCACAGACATTGAATTTGACCTAGCTTAGGATATTTTACAAACATGTATAGGTAAAAATTTTATTCTCAAGATTTGCAAAGCTGATTGAGACATACCAAAAAGGTTTGCAATTTTCTTCAATGAAAATTGGTTGTAGAAAGTATTGACTCATGGGGGTTAAGTACAAATGCAAGCCACACTTTTCAGATTTAAAATGTTTAAAAAAATTTAAACAATGTCTTATTTTCCTTGCACTTAGCGACTATGCACCACTTTATCTTAACTCAATGTATACAAAATAGTAAGTAAGTACTGACCATCTTTAATAAATGAATCATTTTTGTTTTTAATTCAAAGGAGAAGACAAAAAAGTAGACACTGATGAAATGTCTGTCATCTGTCAGTTTAGCACCTCTATGCTGCATAGCCACTGTTGGTTTTCTGATCTCTCATCATTTGTCATCAGTGACAGGTTACATTTGTCTGGCGCTGACTGGAGGTAATGATAACCAATTGCGTGGTACGAATGGGATTTAAGGAGCCTAAGAAGCTTTAATGCCTTGTTTGTTTTCCTACGCTCTCTATTAGAGGTACTCTCAGCCACGCTGGTGAGAGTGTTGTGATTGGTGTGTTTTGCATGTGTAGGAACACTCCCTCTTCTACATCAAGCAGGCCTTTTTGCTCTGCTTCTGTCCACGTCCCTCATTCACTCACTCACTTTTCCCTGTCCTCCCTTTTCTTTCCCTTCTTATTTCCCCCTCTTTATGTCTGCATGTTTCCTCCTCCTTTCTTTAGTCTCTCTCCTCCCACCGGCGCTGTATGCATTCCTGCCAGGAGGGGCGGAGGTGTCTGTGATCCGGATAAGGACCAGACCTTCTCCTCATGCTCACCCTCGGCCCTCACCCCCTTCCCTGGGAAAATGGGCGCAGCCTCCTCCCTCGCAGGGCACCAGCTCAGCTTTGAGTGAGCTGCCAGGCATGGCAGCAGAGATTTAGCATGATTTGTTTGTCTGCTGCTGCGTATTTGCACCAGCACCCACCCCCCAACCCCGCTCTCTACTCCTTTGCTCCCAAGCTGGTTAGCTGGTGCAGATCTGGATCCAGGCTGCTGGAGGCCAGGGGAGCAGGCTGGGGTTAAGGGGGTGTTAAAGAGGGTGAGGTATGGAAGGCAGCAGTTAAAAAAAAATGTGGAGAGCAAGAAAACACACACGTACACCCACACACATGCAAGACAATCTCCCTAATCATTCAGTTTGCATTCACAAAGACTTCAGAGTTGTTTCATTACTCCCCACCACTCCCCCACCCTTCTTGTGTTTTGTAATTGGCTCGCTTCCTGGTGCAGTGGCAGACAGCAGCCACGACAGCGGCTGCCCCGCCGGCCCATTGATCTTTCATCAGCCCATAGAGTTAAAGCTGAAGGCATGAGGGGAAAAGCTAGAGAGGCAGCCCCTCGTTTTATGGCAGCCCGCTGGAGCCTGCCGAGGATTGTTCCCTGCTTCCTCAAATTGTTTTTCATTTAGTCCGGGTGCAGCGCCGTGCTGCTCGGGGGAGAATGAGGTGGAGTGACGCAGATATTTAGGGGCGCATGTAACAGCAACAGTCTGGGTAGGTGAATAAAATAGCGTGTTTTCCACTTGTTACATTGTTCTAAGTGTAATTGTGGGTTTGTGTGACATCTTTGTATTGTTCCCTGTCCCAAAGCACAGACTGGTTCTCATACAGGCCTACGATTGGGAAAGTGACGCTGAAAGCTGAGAATTAATTAAACAAAATTCTGTGTGGCTGTAAAAATTACTTACCTTGGAGTGCACAATAAAAATGTGTGAATATTAAACATAGGTGAATGTACATCCAACGTACATTCAAAACCCCAATTTTGCTTTTATTGAAGGAACTTTAATTACCTTGCTCAATTTGCATGAATGCCGACTGGGTGGTCAAGTTGTAGATGGTAAAGAAAATCAGTGCAAAGGTGTTGTCCACTGAATCCCCCTGCTATATCCTCGCGATCCGAGCTTTAGCTGTCATGTCATGTGGGCCGTGCCTTGGTCATCTAACCGATATGTGATACTGGGATCCTTCTTTGACATCTGCTCCACTGGGATCTTGTTGGAGAGAGGCAGAGAAACAGATTTCAGATCAGCAGATCCATTTTCACAGGACTTTGAATATTTCATGTAGAGGAGTCTTGTAACAGGCATGCAGATATGATAAATAACAACAACCCCATCCAGCTACAGAAACTGTACAACGGATTATGATTTCTTTATTGAGTAAGAAACATTTAAGTCATTAAAAAAATCAAGTAGAATTATTCAATACATCACACCTTTACAGCCAAAACTCACACGACTGTACATTTTATGTGACTTCACAATATCATTTACATAATAAAAAAAATATGTGTGAAACATGCATGCACAGTCAGGTTAAAGAGTAGTTGTGACTGCTCTCTGTTTCAAGTTTCAGCAAGCAAGTGTTCAATGTAAGGCAGCAATAACGACTCAATACCGTTCCTAAATGTGGACACAGAAGATAACATTCTGGTGCCGTGCATGGTACAGATATTGAGGTTAAATACCTCTGTTTATATGTGAACTAATTTGTTCATTCGGGTTATTAAATTATCAAATTTCTATATCCGTTTCCAGAACATCATGCCAGATCATAAAAGTTTCTGACACAAACATATATAAAAACAACACTTAAACATGAGAGACCCTGTTAAAGCAGACAGTAAATCAATCCTGGACATCAGCGCTAACGACGCAAAAAGATCTCTGTCTCTTACTGCAATACCCCACACCTGACCCCTAAACCTTCACCCACAGAAACGGTGCCGTTTCACCAACTGTCTTTGAATACTCTTCCTCTGGAAAGACGTCGTTGAAACCGGAGCCATCCCGGGCCGCTGTATGTGTTTATTAAGTATGCTCTCGGACTGGCTTACTCCCAAGATGGCTGTAACTGAGAGATTTGTTCATGTAGGCATTAGGTCTGGCTATCAGTGGTGAATTATTTATTGAAAAAAATCTTCCAGTCCTTAGAGGTTGAGAGAGTCTGTAGACTGCTCACTGACTCCTTTTTATGTGTAGGACAGGTAGTTTGATTTTGGTCCACCGTATACTGAGTATCAAAAGAAATGCAAGAAAAAAATTCATATTTTTCTAAAATAAAGAAAAATGGTGAAATACTGACAGTAGATACAGAAAGACATCTGGCAATATATATTATGTATTACCTGTTTGTGGGATATTTTGTTAAAATAGCACAAAGACTGCAATGTGTCTGTATTTGATATTCACAAATATAAACAAAAAAAATCTTCCTAAGCGAGCAGCATACCTGATGAGTGAAGATTAATTGCATGTTTTCTTTTGTCATTATTTTTTAGTAAATTTTCTTTTTGTGCAATAGCAGATTAGGCAAACAATGAAGTGGAACTTGCAGTGATGGCCTTGCAGTGTCAGAGACAGATTAGTTCAGAGGAGGGGAATTATGGGATATTCAGATATTCCCCCTGTTGTACATTTAACTTTAATGAAATAAAGTCATGACAAGCTGTAACTACATTAGGCCATGCAATTAAACAAGAGGCAGAGGAAAATTGAAGAAATCATGGGGGAATTAAGCAAACAACAAAAAAACTCATCTTAAAATGTCATAAAGAAAATGACAATTATTGTATGTAATATATGTGATAATAGCATTAGTGTGAAAATGTAGCAATTCGTACAATAAAATGCGTCATATGTAATGCAATGACTAAGCAAACTTCAGGCAAAAAAGACAGCCATGCAATATTACTTTCCATCTGATGTTAATATGTGGATGAAAAGAAAAAAAAAAACTATAAATGTGGTAAAAATGTCTGTAGAAACTTATGTAGAGGTGCCTAGCTGTTGCTATTTTTAGTCCTCTTTAAATTTAAGTCGAACTTTGTCATACTCCTTTTCCAGACACAGTCGCCAAACAAGTGGTGTATTTGCATTTATTTTAGTTTATATTTCTAGTAATAGGGTATTGTATTTACACTTAGAAAATATGAAAGATTTACTTTTATTATGTTTTGTTGGTGGAATGTCATTTGAAATACAAAAAAAAATCATTATCATTATAAAAAAAAAATCACTAACAACAAATTGAGGATTTTTTTAAAGCAAACTAGTCGACTGCAAAGTTGTGCTTTATATACCAAAAACATGCTGATTTCATAAGATAGCGCATGGTTCTGTAGCCCATGAAAAATGCAGTCAGGTAGGATATGTCGACATTGTCATGCAGTGAGCTGTGCAGAGAGGTTGAGTCTTTTTTTTTTTTTTTTCTTTTACCTATAGGGCCAAAGTGAGTGGCAAACCCTTTAAAAGGGACTCTATGAAGAACAAAACACAAAATCAGAATTTGTATTTCTAAATACAAAGATTTATAAATAAGACAATTCTGGAAGCTTGTCCTTTCTACTTTCAAATTCACACATGAACATTTTAGTATAAAAATAGAATTTTCAGGATTGGAAATTAGGGCAGCTAATTTATAAGGGTGGACATTGCCTCCTCACCCCCAAGCTACTCCCAAGATGGCTGGGAAAATTAAGCCATTTATGTGGGCTTAATAAATACAATCACCTTTCAGCCTGAAATAGACTTAAAAACTATCCATGAATGTTTGAAGGATATGCTCTGCTTACGGGACCAGTAGAAATAAAACAAGAAGACTGTCTGCTTAGGCAACATTATTGGAGCCGGAAGCACTATTTTTGTCCAAGATAATGTCAAATATGAACAAAATGGAGACACGGGTCTCACCCACTTGGACAGGAAATTCAGTTATCATCCATTTCTCCTCTTCCAAATTTAAATCACAAATGATTTGTTCAAACTCGAATAAATCACATTTGGTAATTTTCTTTGCCTCCATTATTACGTTAGGGTTTTTTAAATGTTTATGGTCGTCAGTGCTAGAGAAATAGAGACCACTGGAGAGGCCTGGCTATTGTCATTCAATGGCCAAGCCATTTTGGAAATCACCCCTTTCCGTCTGCCCTTGCTGTTTCTCCTACTCTCTCTCTGTCTCTCTCTCTCTCGTTGTATTTCCTCATGGGCTTCATTGAATGGAAGACTTCCTTTTATAATTTCCAGGTTTTTTTATATGCTGCCAATTCCACAGCATCTCAGTAGAAGAACTGCTGAATGGTCAATGATTGAATGAGACGTTAGTTAAATGAGGAAGAAGTAAAATTTATCCTGGATGCCAAGATTTATGACATAAAACTATTAACCCTTGTTTATCGTGTAACAACTACAGACACTGTTTGCTTTGGATATCTGCTGCACAAAATTTCCATGAATTACTTTAAAGGACTGATAAAAATGCGTTATCTCTCTCGCCTAAGTTTAGACGACCCTGAGTTATACTCATTTGTTGCATTTTCCACAGATTTTGGAAAATACATAACAACCGATGAAGGGTATAATTTGAGAGCAGCTCTTCTGCTGCCTAACCTCATTTGAAATCAAGTGTTCTCCAATATGTAATTCCTGTTAACATGTCATTAGGGGTTTTGTAAACTTCAGATGTAATTTGAAGATATTACTCCCTGACTTGTGACCTACAGCTGATTTGAAATGTCTCTTAGCCACCAAGCTCCCATCTGCCATTTTATATCTTGTCTCTTTAAAAAAAATTTGAAACATCTCATAGCCACCAAACTCCAAATAGTCATTTTATGTCTTGTCACATAAAAAAGAAGTACAATTATATCTTGTTTTTTATCACCGGGTCAGATATTTTACTGGCAAAAAGTAAGAAAAAACATAAAAATGAAAGAGTCTGGAAACAAATTAAACATATCCAAAACAAATGACTAAAACTGAAGTTAATTCTAAAACAGTTGAGCATGAGATTGCTGATAGCATTTAAATTGCAGCAAACCAGAGGAGAACGTCTGTGCTGCCTGTGTCACATTGAGAAAGACTATTTCCACCAGAAGGGTATGAAATCCACTTGCTGGACTGCCAAGACATCATTCCCACTGCTGTGGTCAGCAAAGTGACCCGTAAAGGAAAGCCACTGTGCAAAATTTTCACACTTGCAAATTATGTGAAAAGGAAAGAGAGAAAGAAAATTAGGAATTAAAGATTTGTGTGCTTAGGGTTCAAAAGTTGAGGCTGACTTTGAATTTAATGTTGATGTCTGCAGAATTATCTAAATATTGTAAGTGGCGATAAACATTTAGTATTTAAATTAGGAGACTTTCTACTCCTCTCACCAAAACTTAACTAAAGCTCCAAAGCGCATCTCTGTTTCTTTAAAGCATCTAAATATATGAACATTATGGTTTACCAAAAAATATTGATAAAATTATTTGATTATATAGTTAATTGATTGACCATGGATCGGAGACTGTGTTGCTTGATTGGCATGGGTCACTTCACATGAAAAACATCTGTGATCATTTTTGACTCCAATAATCCTGGATGATTTATTTTTTTGCTATTTTTATAGAATGTTGCTGTAGCTTCCAGAGCTCAGAGGTTTTGGTTCAATCCTGGGAACTGGAGCTGGAAATGAAGTTACACCCCAGTAGAGAATATCCATTTTGGAAAACACAGTTGGATTGGTGATTGCTACAACGCTTACTATTTTAATACTATTCCATAAAATGTGGTTCTCTCCATTATATGCTTTCTAAAAAATAAAGCACAAGTTTGCAAGATATATATTGCTGCATTTTGTGTGCTACTGGGTTACTGAGAAGCAACGTTGTCAGCAGAACTAACAACTAGTTTATAGCTGCAGCTCTCACTGCACTCTGTATCTGCAGAGCCAGCGTTGGATCCTGAACTTGGGGCTGCTCAGAGAGCTTTGGCTTTCCTGGGCAGACTTCAGGGGCATTCCTGTTGTGGGATCAATTGAGAATATATGTATTTTAACTTTGAATGTGTATGATTTCTTTAACTTGATGTTGTACTACTGAATATATACTGTTCCCAATGTGTTTGTTTTGTAAAATGCCTTCAGACACTGATTGTTGTGAATCGGTGCAACATAAGTCAACTGAAATAAACTAGTTTGAATAATCTCCAACTTTAAAACTTTTACTTTTGACCACAAACACCACCAATACAGGCTGAACAGAAGATAGAAATTATTGAAAAGGGTGTTTCTTGTGTGAGTTAGACTGATACTGGTTTGTAAATATGACTTCTGTAAAAATTATTTGGGAACTCTTTGACCCACTGAAGCTACTTCATTAATTTGTGCCAAAAATAATGTACTTTCAAATTATGCCCTCTATTGCTACTTCTTGGTGTTCAAATCTCATGTTTCTCTATCGAATACAAGTTGAAGATGTTGTGATTGTGCCTTTTCTCTCTCTTACAGTGACTTTCTGCATAGATTAAATGATGTTATCTGGGTTTTTGATTTCAGGCCATACACGGCAGTCGTTAACCTTAAGGTAACTGAAAGCACAGAGTAAAAAGCCTTGGAACGGGACTTGAAAAATGTTGATCTGATTAAATCCGAGTGATGAATTAATGACACTAATGATGACACGTCTTCTACTTTCAAGTGATGAATGTTTTTCACAAAGTTGAAAGGGTTACAAAGAGACCTACTGACGCACCTTTGGATAAACCTGTAGGAGTTATGCATTGGTGGAATGCAACTAAGTACATTCTCATGTACAGCATTTCATTTACTTTAACTCCACTGGTTGCTGCAGAGAATCTTTGTTCTTATGAAACTACATTTGACTTCAGAGATAAGTAAAAGTCTCTTGCAAAAGTATCCAACGCTTGAGATTTTACAAATTTTGTCACATTGCAGCTTCGAAAATCTAAGTGTTTTAGTGGGGTTTTATGCACAAATTAATGTGAAATCTATTCTACCAAACAATTTAAAAATCTAAAAAGTTTGGTTCAGCTGCCTTTATTGAGATACCCCTAAATAAAATCAGTGCCACCAATTCTTCTGGAGTCACCTAATAACCAGATAGTGTTCACCTGTGTGTAATTTAATTGAATTTTAGACTTCTTTTAGAAAACATAAGAATCATAAAGACAAATGAATACAGACGGATACAGGTCGGATAATTTTAAACAATGATTAGGTAATGAAGCAATTTCCCAAGCTTTCAACTTCTATTGGAGGCTTGTTCAATCCATAATCTGAAAATGGAAAACTGTAAGACATGGTGGTGTTGGCATCATGCTGTGGGGATGTTTTCATTCAGCCAGGAACGGGTCTCTGGTCAGAGTTAACGTGAAGATAGATTGAGCTAAAGATGAGATTGGAAGAGATTTCACCTTCAGGTTGGATCCATTGAATATGTGGCCAGGTCTACAATAGAACGGTATAAATCAAAACATATTGATTCATTATTCTGATCAAATCAGAGTCGAGATATAAATTTCTCTCTAATTTCCTTTCACTTCACAGTTATGCAGTGTGTTGCATTGGTGCATCACAAAAAAATCACAATTTTGTGTTTGTGGTGCCAAAATGTGGAGAAGCTTGAAAAATAACTACTTTAGGAAGTGTGTATATCAGGCTGAGGTATATAAGCCATAAAGGAATTTATAATGACAATGATTATTATGTAAAATTATAGGGTTATATATTATAATGCTTTTCTGTGAAAATTTACAACATTCTGATTGCAAAAGTGTCTATTATTATATAATGTCAATAATTATTGCAAGAAATATACATTTTTCAAATAAACTTTTACTTCAAAATCTTTAAGTGTAGCGTATGCTGAAGTGAAAGTTGTGGTTACCTGTATGGTGACATCTCTCATCAGTTAAGATGAGGAACGCAGCAACAGGTAAAACAGGGGTCAAAATAAACTGGGCGTGTATGTTACAGAGCATTAGATTGTCATGTCATCCCAAGCTCTGTTTTACATTTAACATCCCTTACAACAACAACAAGCGCGTCCAATAATATACATCTGCAAATATCCGCTTGAAACAAGGTGTCATATATTCCGAAGCTCTCTTGTCATGGCGAAATGGCTCCTTATCTGGTTACAAATGTCCATCAGCCGCCTCCCAGGAGTCTCTCCAGTCCGCAGCTGAACAACATCAAACGCTCATCAGTATTTACATGACCGGAAAGGGTCCGGAGAAGTGCGGGGAAACGGAGTGCAGAATGATGCCCATGCGCTGCTGCCGGGCAGCACACGGGTTGCCCCCCTGGACACGTCTCCGCCCTTTAAAGCGTGCAGTTTGTGCGCCGGGGCGCCGAGGAGGGTAATATGTTTGCAGTTTGCTCGCTGATGGTCATTTTTTTATGATGTTGTTTAATCCACAGTGGGAGAAAAAAGAAAGAGATGGAGGTGAGAGGGGGGATGTCTAGCAGAGCCCCAGACAAGCTGGCTCCAGCGGCCATCTCTGTAGGCTATTGGCTTCTCCATTTGAGCACAGAAGCAGGTGTAAATCTCTCCTGCGATCTTTACTCTGCACTCTGCGCGACACTCACCTGGAGGTAAATAAATGGTTTATGACCAAGTAAATGAACCACCTCCTCTCTCGTTTTGCGGGCTTGTGCAAATAGAGAGAGAACAGCCCCAGGGAGGAAATGTCAGCATTGTCATGCACTGAGGTGTGCGGAGAGGTTGGCCAATGTATTCATGCTGCCTGCGATGCTTAGAGGCATTGTAGGCAGCAATGCTGTTTAGTTTGTACGTAATTGCAATGGTTATATTTTCAGGACTTTTAGCCCTTATTCTCTGAGTTGTTGTTTTTTTTGTCTCAAAAACAATGAACAGTTGCATTCAAATCGGTAGACAGAGGTTGACCAAGTTCACTTACAGCGTATATTTACAGAACCACAGGAGTCAGTAGTAGTGTTTCTTCTATGAATGGCTCCGTGACCTTTGACCCTCCTTCTTAACCTCACCTCTCACACAACCAAATGTACAAATGCACCTCCATGTAAAAAAAATAAGTGGAAAAGAAGATTAAACTGTGACTGTCACCAACTTTGGCTTTAATTTCTGGTTACCTTTTACAGCAAGCATTTTTTTACAAGGCTTACACTGTGTACATCACTAAGCACCATGCTGATATCAATAAAAGTTGCCTTTAACATGATCGGCACTTGTTTCTTTCTCTTTATTTGAGGGCTGGGGGAGGTGTTTTCACAACTGACTCAATTTGATTGTGGATCAAAATTGGAATATTTGTTACATTTTTAGTTGGTGTGCTTTTCTTTCAAACTCCACAGGAGACTGTTTGACAGTGGTTTGTCCACTATCAGACAAACCAAACCCTTTCACTGTTTACCCCCTCTCCTGTGGTGGCATTGCATCAAGAATCACCAAAGAAAACCATATGAAAACTTGTAAAGAAGACACCAAGCACAACTTCCTTCTTTACAAAATGTAAACGGAAATGGAGAAGGATTTCTCATTTTTCTTTGGTAAAAGACCGCGAGCCATTTCCCCCACCAACACTGGACTTGTGCCTTTGTTTTGGTTGTATCCAATCAGAATGCCCTGCTCTATAGTCCACTTCAACGAAACCAATACCAAGGTTTTTAGGTGGAGCAGAGTTTGCTTTTTTAGTCTGCATCAGAGTTCAATTACGCATCCACACCTCTACAGACGAACTGGACTTTCTATGCAAATGAACCAGTTAGATTAAACAGACCAAACAGAGCAGGTCTGAATGCACAGTCTCATTGCTTAAGGCACGCATGAGGCCATATGGCCCATTTGAAAAAAATAAAATAAAATCTAATTTTTTCACCATACATTGTAATGTGAATATAATTAGAAATAAAAAGTGTTTTTATTTTTTTTTTATAAAAATTTAACAGGACATTTATTAAAGAGTTACAACATTATTTATTTTGCTTGTTTTATTATTTATGAACTTTTCAGCGCACCACTTTTGAATATTTACCAGTCGCTAAAGTTTCTGCTGTATTTCAATGACTGTATGACATCACCAGATACAGACCAGGTATAATGATTACAGATTATATATATATATATATATATATATATATGTGTGTGTGTGTGTGTGTGTGTGTGTGTGTGTGTGTAAGAAGAAATTTATTGGAATTAGTTTTAAACTAAAGTTTTTTGTGAGTGCACCTGTTAGCAATTCAGTCCAGTAAGATTTACCTAATGAATGACTCCAGACATCTAAATGTTTCAAGTAATGTCACTAAATCATGTTGCATTTTGGATACATTCCCTAGCTTTTTGAGTTTATGTAGGCTACTTTTCTGCCCTTTATTTTACATGCACTGATACCCAAAGGTGATCTCTGTCTGTCAGGGTCACATTGCCACATCGTCTTCCACCCTAACTCACGCAAAGTGTGAGCATAGGTGTGTGTGTGTGTGTGTGTGTGTGTGTGTGTGTGTGTGTGTGTGTGTGTGTGTGTGTGTGTGTGTGTGTGTGTGTGTTTTCAGGGAGAGAGAGTAAGGGAGATAGAGGAAGTAAAAGGGGGGCTATTATATCCCAAAGTTCTCCAAAGTAGGTCTGTGCCATTCTTGATTAGAGCTTGTTCCCAAAAGATGGTTGCAGACATGAGATAATGAGGTCCTGTGATAACGCGGGCCTCCTTTAAGTTTTTCCCATGAAAGGAGGCTGTCGCCAGTCCACAAAACGACACTGTGCATCGGCACCACGCTACTCACTTCTCATTTGTCAAACACAAAAGCTGATCCACCCCAAATCCGCACTAACAAACCAGGGGAGCGGGAGCGAATCATATAATGTTCGGCTGTATTCACTTCACCACTAATTAACTGGAATCCCACCTTATCCGTAAATACAGTGACCAATTAAACCCCCATGTATACCAGAGGTCTCTGGGGCCACACTCGGTCGCCAGGAACATTTGTGAAGGTCTGCGGCTTCACTATAGGCAATGGATCTTATGAGGTGAATGACCTCAGTGAGGAAAGGTTACAGGCTTTTTCACTGCCTTCTCTTAGAAAACTAAGATGTTTCCTAATCGGATTTTAATTGGTTGGTTGCCTGGTTGGCTGGTGTCCTCATAGGCGCCCACTGGGATGAATTTGGTGTTTGTGTTTCAGCAAGGATGTGCAAAAATGAAAAGCGAGCACACAATAGAAAGGGATGACTTTGCTGAAAGAAAAAAAAAACTCTTTTTCTAGGTGTGGTGTAAAATAGAGCTTATAAGATGTTAGACCATGAATGAAAGCAATTTGAGTTTTAACAAAGCATTTTACTTAAAACACAATGTACAGCAATGGATGCATTTAATTAATGTTACCTATTTTATGTTGGTAATGAAGCCTATCTAAAACCTTTTTATACAATTTTAACAGAAAATGTTGGTTTAGTCAGCTGTTATTTTTTCATTTGCTACCATACAGGCAGTATGTAGTAGTATGTATAGATATCAACTTTGTCAAATGTAAGAACTATCATAGGAACATTTCTGTTTTAGGTCAATCATTTTAGTTAGCTCTATTGCTAGTCAAGCCAGTAGAAATATAAAGTGTTAAACTGCCACCAAATCATAGCCATCTAGCCAAATAAGATTAGGATGCCACTTTGTTGCAAAATGTGTGCCCTACCTTAACTTGTTTGATGATAATGCTTAAGTCAAACTTGCTAGCTAGCTAATTTACTTTGAGGAAGTTGCTTCAAACAAATGGCAGATCTTAACTTTGCCCGTTAAGTAAAAGGTTTAAAGGCAATTTAGTTAGAATAAATCATGAAGTTTGCACCAGACTTTAAAGAATTTGATGACATGCTGTGCAAATGCTAATGTCAGGCTTGCTTGGATCCTAAATTCCATATTTCTGAGGCAGATTTTGCCAGGAGGAGAAAGATCTTATTCGTGGTTGTCAAGGGAAAGCTTGAAATGCCAAGGCTAATGCTAAATTATAAGTTATTACAAAGTTGTTACAAAGGAGCAACGTATAAGATAAGATAAGATAAGATAAGATAAGATAAGATAAGATAAGATAAGATAAGATAAGATAAGATAAGATAAGATGTTATTTTGTTTTGCACCAAATGCTAAAGACATTTTCAAGAATGGTCGATGAAAAGATTAACGTGTTTAAAACCGTTTCAGTAACATTGTACGTTTTCATTATAAAGATTAGTGTAATATTTTGTTTACTTTTCAACATTGAAACAAACCAGATGATCAAAGTGATAAAAATTAACTAATTTAGTTTAATTGTAAAATTGTTTTTCAGCTGTTAAAACTTACATAATTCATACTTAGACCAGTAATATTAATGGAATTTGTCACAACAATTTTATTAGTTGAATTGTAACAGTTATATTTAAATTACAACTCGGAACATGCATACATCTGCAACCGTTTTATTTTATTTTAACCTGTAATGTACAATGCCGCAAAAATATATTTGAAAGCGGACATAACCGCAAAGGATCATCAATCTAACATTCAGACCCACTAAAGAGAGGCAAAGCCATATTTTCTACCCTGCAAATATATATTTGTTTCCCCTCTTTTGCAACAGTGGCATGAATCCAGTCTCTGAGCTTAATCGAGGCTATCCTATAAGTTAAAGCCGCCCAGGTTCATCTTACGTTCAAATACTCCCCCTCATTACCCCAAAAACGTCTTTATGCAAAACATCTGTAGGGAGTTCAATAAATGAAAAGCGCGGCTTCAAACCGCATCCTACTCATTTTGATTCTCATGTGGCTTCTGGTGTATTGTTTGACTTTAAATACGGCCAGTCTCCTATTTCAAATGTCACAAGTAAACCCTTCCAATTTCAACATGAAAAAAGCAGCAAGGGCAAACAGCTTGTAAAAGGAAAGAGACAAAAAAAAAAAAAAAGGAGGACAGGGGCTCTGAAGCTGTCTGACTCGGGTCACGTTTATAAACACATAATTGAAGAAAAAAAAAAAGAAGAAAGTTTCACTTTAATCCTCGTCGGCGGATCTAGTTTATTTCCGTTGGTTAAAAATGTACACTTTATGTCAGACTTAACACACACTTAGAATAAATGGTATATAAACCAGATTATCAGTGTACAAGCCCGTTGATGCATAACACAGTGGCTAAAAGTGAGCGCCACAAAGCAGAAGAGTTCAGCAGCCGTCTGTGTGTTCAAGTATTACTGCCTGATAAATTACTCAGCAAAAAGTTAGGTGGAGCTACGCAGTTTTGGAAATCAGACTGAATTTAAGCTGCTACGGATCTTCTGTGATTAAAGGTGTTAACGAGTATAAATAAATATGAAAAAAAAAAATGTGTGATTGACAACATGTTTTAAAAAGTGGAATTATTTACAGGAATTTCTCAAAAGGAAAAAAAAAATGAGTAAAAAAATAAAAAATATGAAAAGATGTTTTGAAAAGGATTCATCACGCTGCTCTTTCTGAAGTTGTGACTGATTGGGTCCACTGCTCGCACTTACCGAGTTGAGACGCATGAGGGAAGGAGGGGTGGAGGTTCAATTGACCGCACTCAACTTTGCCGCCGCTCTGGCTCGCAGCATAACTCTTGAAAATGTTGTTCTCTCTCCTGACAAAACAGTTAATTCACCCAGAAACGGGGAGGTCAAGTTCCAGGGAAGAGAAAGAAGAAAGGGAAAAAAGAAGTCGACAAGGAAAAGAGGCATCAGTTGGGGAACATGGGACGGCCAAGGCAGCTGCATTCAGAAAGAAAACCCCGTCAATAAGGCAAAGCCGGACCAAATTATAATCAAGCAAGGCTGCTACATTTGGTTAAGCGTGCAGAATATATATCCTAAAACTTCAAATATGTTCTGCTGGTCAAAAATGAGTTCACTTTTAAATGAACTTTAAAATAGCAAATTTCTAATTCTGAACAATGTAAATCCTCATTTATACATTAATCATTTCTGCTGCTTGGATTAATGCACAAGTAAAAATAATCCATAAATAGGTAACATTTTTCCATGTGTGCTCGTAAACAAAACCAGTTTTGACCCACCTCCCAGACTTTACCAAGCCTGCCTGAAATACTTTGCTCTGAAAACAACTTCCAAATAAAACCAGGGAGTCAGAGAAAAACATTCTTTTCTCCAAAATGTATTTACTGTTGTTTAATACACAATTTGGAGTAAACAACGTGAAGACCAACCCAAACAGATTTTGATAGACAATTTACATGCAAACAATCAAGTCTGGGAGGTTTCGACAGATATTATTGGTGCTGATTAGTTGAGCCGATTAGCTTCCCTAAATGTATGATTTTTAATTACATAAAAGTATGTAATCATTTTGGCATATTTTTGTAATTTCTTTTAGAATTCTTTTCTTTAAGAAAATGTAAATAATAAACTGTCAAAAGTTTCAAATAAATATGTTTTGTGTTCAGAAAATATAATGAAAAGTAGCCATCCAACTTTGGGGGGTCTGATGGTTTAAAACAAAATTAAAAGATGCTTGTGAATGCTACCTTTCACAAAGATAATAGCAAAGGTTCGTCTCAAAAAAAACAAATGCTGTTTACTCTTCTGACTGCCTACCTACATGGAGTAAAACAAAAAAAAGATCAACTTTGGTGGAGTCAAGCCAAATCCAAACTGAAAAGGTGGATTATGGGCTCAGGCCTGCACACAGCACCTGCAGGGAGTGGTTGCCTGGGAATATTTCCCTAAATAACCCTGAAAACTTATCCCAGCAGGTCTGCAATGAGGTCCAACAGGAAAAATGACACACCACCTGAGGCACAGATCCAGGTAGACCTGGGGTTACCTAGAGGAAAACTGACACCTAAGTTAGTTTTTACAAGGTCATGTAGAGATGGGGTGTGCTGCAGTGTGCATAGTGTAACTGTGCTGCAAAATTCCTTAAGTGCACTTAAGGAGCTGGAAGCTAAAGACAGACCTATGATGTGGTCAGTCTGTGAGCATAAGCATGGTGCCTGAAACCTCCTCATTTCCTATTAAATGTCTATCGCAGTTCTTACCATGGATTTAATTTAAGGGTATGTATTGCACTTGATCCATTTACCTCAATCATCATCCCCTGACACGGAATGCCTGGTTGTGCCGCATGATACACATAAAAGACGCGTATTCAACCATCCTGTCAGTCGAAATGAATGCTGATTTCTTTTACCAAACTGTCCAGACTGCATGGCACTTGCTTTTCCGCCTATGGTTTTCCATTTCAAAGCCCTGTGTCTCCATGTAAATACCAAAACACAGTAATCCAATCTGACCCCATTGCAAATTTTCCAGAAACTATTGGGGGGTAGTGAGGTTGACATGAGCCACACACTTATCCCACTTAACCTCCAGAGAGAAGCCACCCTAACCCCTTTAGTCCAAGATTCCTCTCATTGAAGGAATGCACTTCTTTTCTGCTGTTCTACCCTTAAACAGATCTGCATCTTGAGGTTGGACTTAGTGGCAAAACCTTAGAACTTTGTGCGGTTGCGAAGTTGGAGCAGCGCAAAACAGTTGATGCCAATGGTGGGGGACAGCAGAAACCCACATCAGGGCACCTCTCTGCTCGCTGCACAGTGCAAACCAAAACACTTTTGATTCAAGCTCAAAATAGTCCCCCAACAGATGCCTCTCATGAACATTGCAGCGACATATTTATACTGCGCTAACTTGATGACAAATAACCCGAGGATTTGTCTGGTTCCTATTTGCTATTGTTTGCTTTTTAGCATGCAAAACTAGTTCCAGTCCGATTCATCGGCTCTCCAAGGGGGGGAAGATTCTTATCTCCCATGTTAGCGAGCAGGGGCATGTGAGGCAAGCAGAGAGCTTCTGACACATGGTCCACATCTGAGGCTTTTGCCATGAGTATCTTGATCGCACAGCTTGTATAGCTGCAGAGAAAGCCTGACTGCTGTTTACTGGGTTGAGCAGGCAAATCCCTCACATTATGCTCTACAGGTGATGCATGCCACTTGACCTGTTGGTTAAAAAAGTACAGCTGTGAGAACTTTGCCCTGCAGAAAGCAGGCAATAACAGAATTTTTTTTTCCATGCCGGTTTGAAAATCATTATGCATCATCACTAAGCTTTCAGTAGGCTTTTAGTCAAACAACGTCATGTAAAGATGTGTTTTAGCAAAATTAAACTTTGGACTTTTTGACCAGCCATTTTTGTTTAAATTATCTGTATTCATTTGATTTTTGTCACATTACAATTAAAAACATCAATGGATTTTACTGAGATTCTTTCATTTGACAAGCACCACAAATTATCACATAACTACGCAATGGAAGGACAATGATGGATGGTTTCAAAATGTACTACCAACTAATTACCTTGTTAGGTTATTAGTCGCATAAATTTGTATTTAAAATCATAGTTGGAAATTGCTAAAAGAAAACTATTTGATGGTTGTTGAAAAAAAAAACTATATAAAGGGGCATGAAGGAATGCATTCTGATCTGGTGAAGCAGAAACTAATATTTTTGGTGTGCATGCTGCATACAGTGGAAAATTTACAAAGACCATCTTAAAACACCCACCCCCTCTGTGGTACATGGTGGTGGCAGCATCATGCTGTGACTGAGATGGAGGTCAATAAACCTTATAGGGGTTTCAAAAGAGTCGAGTCTGAGGCAGAGGTTCATCTATGCAGAGAGTCTAAACGAACAGCCAGGGTGCAGTAGAATAGTTTGGGTCAAAGCATATTTATGAGTTGGAATAGCCTAGTCAAAATATAGCTGAGAACCTGTTGCCAAACTTAAAAAGTGATATTCACACAACGTCTCCATGCAGTGTGTCACTGAGCCTGAGAGTATTTACAAAAATGAGTGAGCAAACACTTCAGCCTCTGGATGTGCCAAGACATACCTCAAACGATTTTCAGCTCTACTTGCAGCAAAAGGTGATTCTACAAAGTACTGACTCAGAGGAGCTGAGTGCAAATACATAATAGTGTTTTTAAGTTTCAATTTATATGAGCTGGTCTTTCATATAGATTCAAAGCGAAGTGAAATGTTGTTTATGGATGTCATTCTTTTTCAAAGCAATTCAGATTTTTTTATTTGAATGCTTATGAGTTAGAAGTATCAAAAGCAGAAAGTATCTGCTTCATCTTAATTTTATTTCCTTTCTGATATGGCCTAAAGTTAAAAACCTGTCTCAAAGCTGTGAGCACAGCACCATTTTCCCTGTCAATCTCCAGTCAATCAGCTGCCATCAATAAGCACACCCCCTAATTAACTAAAATAGTATTCCATCAATAGCCATAACTAGCCAGTGCAGGAATTGATGTGAGCAAGGCTTGAATTGACTTACAAATGCCTGACAGAGACATTTCACAGACAGGTAAAGAGTTTATAGTTTCTGAAGCCAATTGACTAAAACAGCCCCGATGCTGCAAAGTGCAGTTTATGGTTTGTATTTTTCTGGGAGCTGCATTGTCTCAACAGATCAATTGCCACTCCACCTACATCTTTGAGGGAAACGGTTTGCATTTAGAAAGTCATTATGTTGTCAATTGAACATCCTCCCCTCCCACGATTTGCGTCGGGGATGTCCGTAACGAAGTTTGCAGTCATTACAGTCGCTGAATATACTAATCTGGTGATGTTTCCTTTCCCTATCACGTCCTGTTAGGGCTGAGGAGTCTCACCAGACAATCTCCTTCATTCAGGAGTGGTGCCACCAAGTCTGTCCTTGCTTATCATTAACAATCTGCAAATAAACAGGACAGCATACATTACATCACTTGCAGCTCCGTGATCAATTCCAGGAATGTCTTTGAAGCTTTGCTTAATGAACATACACAGTGTTGCTGTTGTGTGCAGTCAGGGCATGAATGTCCCACAACCAAACACCTCAATGCATTTCTTTTTTCATTTATAAAACTATTACATGCTCAAATAATGTCAACTACACTTATAGGTTGTTTGAATTAGATTCAGAGGAAGACTTTTTCACCCAAATTCTTTTACAATGCAGCATATCTATAGATCTGTGCACCACCAAAGGTTACCAACCTCCTGCCACTTGTGTGGACAGGGCAGGTTTAAAACAGGAGTCATCACTCGGTCCTTTTAGAAATGCACCCACGCACAGTGATTGAGAAATTTCAGACCCTGTCCAGTCAAATCTACTCCCCTCTTCTTTGATTTTGATATGCATGATCTGAGTGGATGCATAAAAAGGGAAGCGCTGACAAAGTTTGCTTCATCAATCAGTCATGTCAGCTCGGACCTTTTTATAGCCTCTCCAAAGTCCCTGGGAGCCCTAACCCTGTAAAAGTTTATATAGTGTATTGACCATCTCCTACTTGCTTAGCTAATGAAGCCAGCTCAAGAGAGCCTGAGTGTCAACACAGCTTCCTATTTGATGACACCTTCCACTAAATTGAAATGTGCTTCTAATGGGGCAGAGTGTTTAAAGAAGAGTAAAGCCCACTATTTGACACAACCCTGACCCCACTCACCTAAAAGGAAGGGGTTAGGGTTTAATGCCATGTGAAGGTTTACCGGCTCTCTAGCTGCTGCAGTTTGGAGAGATTTTTTATTTTTTATTTTTTTCATTTAGTCTGATGCTGCTGCAGCTTTTCAACAGCGTTGCATTTGTTTTGTGTAACAAATCAATAGCACACAGCACATGCCAGATCCCCTTGCCTCCCCACCCACGGACCGCCTTGGGGAATACTGTACGTGCATCCACGGCGCTCGGTTTCGTGCGCACACGCGCACCGTGCCTACGCAGAGGAAGGCACGGTTACACTTTATTTCGACAGACTCAGACCGAACTCGAATTAACTCCTCCAAACAATATGTTTTTGAGAGCAACTGGTGTGAGATTCAGCTGTAGCTCTGCAGTTATCGCCGCCCAAGTTAAACCCCGAGGCTGCAACTGACATGTTCAAACGCCAAACTTTAAAACAATATAGGCTTCCATTATTGTTTTATGTGCAACAAGTTCATCACACGTTTTAATAGCTGACGTGAGAATGGATGCGGCAAAAAAGAAGAAGAAAAAGAAAAAACGCCTCCACAAAAGAAGGATATCATGGTCCCTTTTTATCGGTTTTCTCGTGAAGCCCCCTCACGTTCCCACTCACCCATCTTCCACACCCTCTGAGGACTTTGAAACCCACGACTGGATCCACGGAGACAGACAAGAGACTGAGAATTGATGACCAATGTTTTTCCTCGATGGCTCACCTTCCGCTGCACTCTAGTTTGCTCGTGAATTTGTGGCAAAATTACATTTTGCAGAAAAACGCTTTGCTGCGATGGCAATATTATTTCATGGAATAATAATAATAATAAGATACGTCCTTTTTATTAGTGATTACGTCCTGCTTAGTCCGTATCCATGGCCAAAAAGGACTGACTGCAACCCAGATGGTGATGGGATTACATATTATAATGGATGAAAAACAGATTATGACAGTTATGGCCAACTTCTGAAATAAAATGAAAAAAATTAATTAATAAATACACTCAAGCATCCTGTCACACAGAGAGACTGAAATTGTTTCCCTGAGACAGTCCTAACCGGAAAGCGAGGCTATATTTAAACACTCAATTGATTGGAGCAACTCGAAACAATTGACGTTTTTAAAGAATAACTGATGATCTAGAAACACAAGTAAACACATCACTGAACTCTGCTCCGATTCAGGATAACGTGTAAAATTTCAGCAAGTTCTGCAAAACAAAACTAAATATAAACTA